>CAJUYG010001709.1:14893-54724 GCA_910591675.1 Galerucella calmariensis | reverse complement strand
AACTGTCAGGCATGTCTTATGCGAGTGTCCGGAGTTATCGTCAATACCTAGGATACCTAGGCAGTTTATGTCATCTATAACCTGCTGTATAGCCACGTTGATTTTGGCCTCCCTCTTTTTCTTTTGCCACTTGGCTTCCACTCAGTCATCGCATAAATTGTGCTGTTTGGGCCTGCTCTCCACACATGTCCCAACCATTTCAACCTTTGCTCCTTTATTACACTTATGATGTCCCTCTGGATGTCTCTTTTCAGTTCTTCATTTGTTCTTTTTCTTTATTCATTTTGAGTTATTTTCTTATATTATGTGACTTAGTATTTTTCGTTCAAAAATTTTTTTAGGTCTTATTGTTGTTTCTTTGTCATTATCATAACTTCAGCTTCATACGTTATTGTTGTCAATATTTATTAACTTCCATAAATTTTGTGGGGCACACCTTATAGGATTGAAATAACTTTCAAAAAACAGATAAGATTCACTGATTCCAATGAAGTTGAATTGATCACCAGCACTGAATAGCATTTTATTTGAAACTATACAGGAGCCAAAAAATTGTATATCAATTTTTCTTTGGCTATGTATGTACGAAAAGCGCAATCTTGCTAGATTTAACGTAATGCGTCACTTTCGTGGTTAATTTAGGTTCGGCAAAGGGAAACGGATATAGCTTTTAGCTTTATTTACCACAATCGGTCATTGTCTGTCAAATACTGTAAAGATTGACGTTAATAGATTTTGAAATATAGTCACAGAGGACGAGATAAAGACAAGACGAACGCAGAAAAGCATTTTTGTATAATAAATTTGGAATATTTTTATCGACAGAACTTTGAAGTGATAAAATAAAAGTAATTAGAGGTATTTTGAAGAGATTCTCTAAATTTTCCGGCGTAGCAAAAACTTATAACGAGCTGAATAACGTCAAAAGCAAGAGTACAAAAAGATTTGAGCGGAAAAAAGAACGATATATTCTATAAATTCTGTTTGATAAATTGTTTTACTGGGAAAATTAATATTATCTATAAAATGGGAATGATGTGGGCGTGTTATGGAGACGAGAGAATTCACTGAACGGCGATATTATGGGGTGTAAGAGGAATTTAATTGGAAATATTTTGGAGACTGGGATATTTTTTAAGCGTTTTTGTATAACGTTGTAATGGAAAATCGGTAGTCGATGTTTTTTGATATCCAGTTTTATTTAAATACTACAGGAGGAATCTTAAAATTTGTCATTTGTGATAAAAAAAACGTACTGTTACGAACTCAGTGATTCAGAAGGCGGTCCTGTCGTGAACTATAAACTTTGGTGAATGCGACCTTTCTAGAGGATTCCATAACAGAGTAATTCAATGGTTAGGTTAGGTAAACATAGGACTGACATAGGATAAGCATACTAACTGACAGCTAGATTGGTAGAAGAATGCCAGAAAGAACTGAATGAACTAGCAGACGACATTAAAGTAAGATTAGTCTGGGTGCCGGGACATAACGGTATTTCTGAAAATGAACAAGCTGATGAACTCGCGATAAGAGGTTGAGCATAACAGCATATGTTGGACCAGAACCAGCTCTTGGAACCACAAAGAAGGTAGTCCGAGGGCAAATACAAAAATGGGTACAAAGCCAACATAGACTTCAGTGGAGGAACACTCCAAAGCAGGTACCTACACAGTAAAACCTTCATAGGTAACACATGTGTAAAACGAACCGAAGTACTACTGAATATCAGTAGGAATAAGCTAAGAATTTTTACAGTTTATCTAACGGGTCATACCCCAGTAAAAGATCACCTGCATAAAATAGGGTTATATAACGGGGACCTCAGCTGCAGACTTTGTGGCATGGAGACCGAGACCCATATATTATCTGACTGTGAGGCACTGGACTCGAGGAAGCAAACAATCTTCGGAGAAGCCAATGTGCCACCTGAAGTATATGGCACACATACAATGGACCTATATCGTCTACTCGAAGGTACGGGGATAACTGGATGGGTGGACTAAATGTGGGAGTAGAGTACAATAAGCTAATAGGCTGCAATGCTCCTGGCATCAGAACGCCTTCCAAAACACAAAAAACTGCAACGGTTTGTTCCCGACTGTTCTGGAAGCTCGGCATACACAGAGGTGGTAAATTCAAGAAAGTTCTAGAGTTGCGAGGGACTATATATACACGGGTTTTTGAGTGAGTCGAACAGTTTTTCAGTATACAGTGAATCGGTAAACAGTTTCAGTATACAGCGAGTAAACGGATAGTGAATATAAATAGTGCAATATTTATGTATTTTAAAGATAAATTAGAACAATTATTATACCGAGTATAGATAAATTAGTAGACATTTAGGGCGGGTTTATCAATGCTCGGTTAAATATTGTAGCCTTCAGCTAAATTTTAGATGTTGGTCAAAGTGTTTATCAACTGCCAGTTTGCATTAGCTGGCAGTCAAATTTTCGGCTATCCTAGCTGCCACTAAGGGCGGGTTTATCAATGCTCGGTTAAATATTGTAGCCTTCGGCTAAATCTTAGCTGTTGGTCAAAGTGTTTATCAACTACCAGTTTTCATTAGCTGGCAGTCAAACTTTCGGCTACCCTAGCTGCCACTATCAAGTTGATGTTAACCATAGAACATACAGTTACATACGAGAAAGAGGTGTTTCGTTATTCTAACCATAGATTCTATCTGACAACTGTGTCATGATTTTTTCATGTTTGCTTACATTTTGCAACAAAGATTATTTCAACTTTAAATTTGATTGTGTTATTATCGTTTAGGGTGAAATCGAGAAGCTTATTTGATTCATTTATAGTAGTTTAGTAGCATCCAGGTTCTGTGTGTATTTTATTTCATTGTTGTTGTCAATGGATCTTGAGGAACTTGTCGACCTTTTCGATGAAGAGCTTGGAGCTTGGCGAAATATTGGAATTTGTAGAGTACGAAAGACGACCATATACTGTTGAAGAACGGATGAATCCCTTTGAAGAGCTCGAAATTTCGAGTTTATTACTCGGTTTCGACTATCTAAACCCAGTGTTCTCATGATACTCCAACAAATTCCAGCTTTTCTCGCCAATCTCAGCATCCGTCTTTTTGAATTCTATCATACTTTTATGGTGAACGGCTACTTTTATAAGTACCTAATTGTCACTCTGACTTCGTGAAATTGGGAAATATTTTTTTTTTGTGGACATGCTTAAATGCATTGATAAACGCTTTCTATTGTAACCGAGACTTTGACTGGCGGCTAGAGATAGCTGAGGGCTACGTAGCTGACAGATTTAACCGGGCATTGATACATAAATTAAGTTTACTATAGTGTGTAAGTGCTTTTCTTCAATAAACCAATAGTAATTAGCCATAGTGAACGTATGATTTTATCCCACGGTAAAAACTGTTTGAATAAATAAGAAAAACAGTACAGTACAAAGAATCCAGTAGCTTGAATTGAAAAATAAAAGATTAAAATCGGAATATATTAAAATATATAAAGCAAGAAATAAACGTCCAGCATTAGATGCAGATAATAAACCAACTGAAAACAAAGAACTAAAAATCAATTATCCAAGAGCATGAATGGCTGAAATCACATTAATACATTTAACTCAGTGAAGGGAATCCTGAGAATGCGATAATAGCGACAAACCCACAACTAACCACAAACCAAAATTCATATTGATGAAAACCCATCTCGGGTTTGTAGATATTCAATTAATTACAGTTTCCTATAGAAATTGTCATATTTAAGTAAAGCATGTTATAAGACTATTATAAAGTCTTACAAATTTGAAAATTACTTTTCAAAAAGTAGACCGTTCACTAACAAGAAACATCTACTTCTCGAGCGATAAGCCCCGACAGACGGGGTTGGTATGTATATCTGCAAGATATAACTAACCATTCTGGTTACTAATTAGAAGGTTTCTTGGTACGTGCCTGTACTGGACTAATTGGCTGGATATTTGGTACATTCATAAAGAATCTCCACGACTCAAATACGGACGTGTAGTAAATTTGAAAATCTAGAAAAAGATTGCAAACTGTACAGTATTTTATACAAAATGAAAGTCTTTTTAATATGAGTGTCTCTAATATACACATAGATTCAAAAGTTTTGCATCACCCTAAATCTCCGAAAAAAAAAATATGTTCATTAAAAATGGATCAGAGATGAATCAAATAATTAGTTTCAATAAAAAAAACGTGTATATTTGTTAAAATTTTTTATTATCCAATAATAAACTTACTTTAAACATAAAAAGTATTCTTAGAAATTAAATAAATTAAATACAAATTGATTCTTTTTAAAGAAAAGGTTAAGTGAGAACCTGCATGAGAACTTTCAATAAAGACAAGAAAACATTTTTTTTTGTATTCTGTGTAAAATTTTTATTTTAAAATTGCAAAGCGCTTTCGGCGGTTAAGCCATCATCAGTGCCATACCTGCAAGTAAGCAATAATCGTTGGAAAATTTTTTAAAAAAATATTAGAAAAGAATTACTTACTCGTCAGATATGAAACAAGAAACTTAGTCAAATGTCTACAACACATTAACGTCACTACATTAAATTTAAAATTAAAAAAAAAATTAATTATCCCCTGTTTGGGGTTAAAATGTATTCATATTATGAACATTTTTAATTTTAATAAAGAGTATTTCCACCTCTAAAATTTATGCAAGCTTGAAGTCGCCTGCCCATGCTGTTTACCAAATTATTGATATTCTGTTGAGGAATATTTCGCCATTCTTCTTGGGCCGCATGAACAAGCTCTTGTACACTCATGGGTGGATTTCTGCGTGCCGCCACTGCCCTGGCAAGCATGTCCCAAGCATGTTCTATGGGATTCATGTCAGGAGATAGGGCATGCCAGCTCAAACGATTGATCCCTTCAGTTTCAAGATACTCATTTACAGCTCTGGTCCGATGAGGTCGGGCGTTATCGTCCATAAAAACGAAGGAATTGCCAACAGCTGCGCGCCATAATCTCACGTGAGGATGTAGAATATCTCTGAGATACCTATCACCAGTCATCGTTCCCTCCACATGAATTAATTCTGTGCCATAATTTAACATGGTACCAGCCCAAAACATAGCACTTCCTCCTCTGAAGGGCGGCATGGGGCGAGCATGGACAAGCTGAGCAACTCTCGTTGGATCCCGCCACACACGTATTCGATGGCTATCTTGAACCAAACAAATCCTTGTCTCGTCGGAAAAAAACACCAAATTCCAAAATTCTTTAGGCAAGGCTGCGTGTCCTTGAGCCCACTATAGTCGGCGAAGTCTGTGCTCAGGTTGTAGTCTGGGCACTCATATCGGTCGGCGACACATCAAACCTGTCGCAAGTATTCGTCTTCGTAATGTCGAGATCGATACTTGAACTCCCAACGCATGTCTCATATCTCTTTGGAGTGCTGGTATTGCCATGGTCGGGTTTCTTCGGATAGTTAAGTGGATATAGCGGTTCTGCTGCTGATTAGTAACACGCCTTCTACCGCTTCTAGGTCTATCACGAAAAGAATTGGTCTGGGAGATACCGGCTCCATACACGAGACACATCACTTTGCCAAACGCCAACTCTGTTTGCCACGAACCTTTGAGAATGACCCTCTTCAACTAAAGCAACTATTCTTGCACGGTCTATCTCACTTATGACTTGACGATTCATGTTTGCACTTAAAATCGTAAAAATCAAATGTTAAAATGATCGCACTGAAAATGTTATCTTACAAAAAAAAACTGTTAACATCTGTATATTGCAGAAAATATGGAACATATTGAAATGGTAAACATTGATAAACAAGCCAACAAAAAATTGTTAGCGCAAAAAAGTTCCTTCGCATCCGAAGAAGGTGATGCAAAACTTTTGAATCTATGTGTATTTTAATGTAATTCCAAAGTTATTCAAGAAAATAGTATATGACAATTTATCTTTTCTCAAAAACTATTTATTTGGTCGAAAATCTGAAAAAATACAAAAAATATTGTTTTTACCGTATAGATTAAATTACAGTCCATAATCTTAAAAATTATCTCATTCATATTTATCATACAGTTTTAATAGTTTTTCAAAATACCATTGATTGATATTCAACTCCCTAATTTTGACTGTAACTACGAAAACAACTAACTAGACTCGAGTTTATTGATTGATTGAGTAAATCTTGAACTTCACGCAACTTCCATACCCTCCAGCACCTTTTGTAACCACTGCAAATACAAGTATTTCCTCAAAAAATATATACTCGCATCCTATTCGTCTTTTATACTGTAAACACTCTCTTAATTTGTTTTTCCACTACTAGCTGTAATGTTGACAAAATATTCCTTCTTCTAGCCAACTGAGAAGTTCAACTTCTCTATTAGTGGTTAATATTTTTTTCTATTATTAACCTAGGTCAATAATGGACAAATTCAAATATTTTGAGAATTCAGGGATAGTAGTTCAACAAAAACTTGTTTAACATCATTTTGTATACCCAGGAGATTGTCTTTAACATATTTGCTGCTTGAAATTACCTATCAATATAAAATAAGCCATTAGCTTAAAATTCGCGCTCAACTAAAAGTGACTAATGACATAACGAGTACGTTCTTAAATGGATCGTAAACTGACAATGTACTTGACAGTCTGACAACAGGGTAAACGTTTCTCGTGGTGCGTTTGTGAATTATTTTTAATGTTTGTGTTAAATTTGGCTAAGTAATGGAAAACATTGTATATACACCATGGTGGTGAAGACATTTATAAGCTTCGCACCTTATTCCGCTCGAGGCAAAGCCGCTTGGGAAATAATTTTGGTGCTCGGTCAATAATAATAGGTAGTCTTCACCACCTTGGTGTATAATATACTATTTTCTAGATGGAATAGTCTTCCCAACCAAAAAAAGAATTTACAATCATTGGCAAGGAATGGATACATTAAAACATTACCAGATGAAGAGGATTATGATGCTTATAAGAGAAGTATAGCTATTTTAGCTAAAAACGGACAGCCTCTAAGACAGGTACAAGAACAAAAGCGTGGTGAGTGGAAAACTAATTTTATTTATTGTCTCTGAAAAAAAAAATATATTTCCTTTGTCTCCATCCTCTCTTCCTTCATCTTTTCATTCTGCTCACTGAAAACAGCGTTAAATTGAATTTGATCCTTCCGTTACATATATGTAGGGGTCGCTATCAACCAGATTAGATTTCGGAAGGAAAATATTAAATTTTAATTCCCATTTAAAATATATTATCATTATCGGAAAATTTGGACTGCTTGGCAACATTGAAATCTCGTCCAAAATAAATGAATTCAAATGTGGACAAGGAATATTTGAGCAACAAATCCTACCGTTGCCTTCATCATTAAGATTCACTCTTTCTGCTCAGTAATTTAATTTTTGCTTGTAATATTATCACCGTTTCGTGTCTGTTCCACAGGAGTTTACTATCTAGGGCAGTCTTTCCCAACGTGGGCGCTGCAGGCCTAAAGGGGGGCGGTAAGAGACCCAGAAAAAAAAGGGGGCGTTGTGTAGGGCTTTGGGGTCGATTTATAATTTCATCTACCTAGCTAGGAAGACTCTTAGACATCGACTGAGCTCTCGACTCTCGACTACATCTTGTGAACATCAACTAATATTAATTAAGATATAGCTCAAACTCGGTTCGATATAATAGACCGCGGGCAATCATGTTTTAACAAGTTTTTGTTAAATAATCCGATTTGTACATTCCTGTATCAATCGGCTGGTTCTATAATACTTGTTCTTGCTTGTCGAGTACGATTGGGCGTCGAATGAGATAAACGAGTTTATGCACGTTTGTCTTATTCCTGTTGGTGCGTGCTGCTTATGCAATCCTATATAAACGACGTAAATTTATTTTATTTTCATTTGCGGTTTCGCGCATAATAGATAAGCAGTACTTGATTTCAACACTTACGTATTTCTCAAAACAAAACAATGTCGGAAGTAAAAAAGAAGAGACGGCAATACTCTGCGGCAATATATTAAATTCGGATTTATTGAAAATCCCACAAACCCGTCGTCGCCTTTGTGTCTTCTATGTCTAAAAACATTTTCGAACGAAGTAATGAAGCCTTCAAGACTGCAAGATCATTTGAATAAAATGCATCCAGATAAGAAAGACAAGAATGTAGCATATTTTCAAGACCTAGAGAAGAAGCATAATACTCAGCCAAGTGTATCAAAACTATTTTCGGCGGCTGCTAAGCAAGATGACGACGAACTTCGAGCTTCGTACAATATCTCTTTGTTAATTGCTCAAAAAGGCAAACCACACAACATCGGAGAAGAGTTAATTTTGCCAGCAATAAAGGAAGTAATAAGTACTGTGCTTCATAAACCGGCCGCAGATATTATCCGAAAAATTCCTTTGAGTAATAATTCTGTGCAAAGACGAATTGATGAAATGGCTGAAAACATTGAAGAATCATTGTGCAATCATCTGAGGACTAGTCAATTCTCAATTCAGCTAGATGAGTCCACTTTACCAACTAATGAAGCGTTGTTGCTATCTTACGTGAGATTTATTAAAGATGAGAAAATACGTGAAGAACTATTGTTTGCCAGAAATTTGGAGACAGATACAAAAGGCGAAACCATATTCAATACATTGGAAAAGTTTTGTGAAGAGAAAGAGATTCCTTTGAAAAATATTATATCAGTTGCTACGGATGGCGCTCCGCCTATGACAGGGCGCCATAAAGGCTTCATAGCGTACTTAAAAAATAAAATTCCAGATGTCCTTGCTATACATTGCGTTATTCATAGACAACATTTGGTTGCTAGAAACTTAAGTGAACGACTATTTCAATCACTGCAATATGTCATCAAAGCAGTCAATAAAATCCGTAGCAGCTCTTTGAATGATAGATTATTTCATCAGCTTTGTGTTACTAATGACGAAGATTTCAACCGTTTGTTGCTTCATACTGAAGTTCGTTGGCTGTCAAGAGGCAATTGTCTGATTCGATTTTATAACCTGTTTGACTCTGTGATAGAGTTCTTGGAAACTAAAGATACAGAACTGCGCAACAAGCTCATTACATCAAAGAATGATATAGCTTACATGACAGACCTGTATAAATTGTTCAACGACATGAACCTCCAACTGCAAGGCGATGAACTAAATTTAATTAAAACAAAAAATGTCGTTGCTGCTTTCGCAGCCAAACTGCTTCTGCACAAAAAGAATATGGGCAGACGTGAGTTTCACAATTTTCCGAATTTATCAGTATGCTGCAGTAACGACGACTTGTTTGCCTACTGTCAACATTTGGAAAACCTCCACATTGACTTCACCGAACGATACCAGGACATTTTAAACTTAGAAATACCAGACTGGGTGTTGGATCCGTTTTCAAATGTCAACACAGCAATTTCACCTCAGCTGGAAGAAGAACTTATAGAATTGACAACAAACGAAGAAATAAAATGGATATCAAGAATTTTGGCTACAAAAACCGATCCCGCAATTGTACCCTGGATTGTGGTCAATTGTTCAACGATTCTTGATAGCATTCCCATCGTCATATTTGTGTGAACGTGGATTTAGTGCTGTGGCAACGCTGCTTACTAAAAAGAGAAATCGTTTGCGTGTTACCGAACGTGGCGACTTGCGGCTGTTTTTGAGTAAATTGGAACCTGATATCAACAAACTTATTGAACAGCATCAGATTCAACCTTCACATTAGTTTTTATATAAGAATTGATTATGTTTGTTTCATTTTCAATAAAAGATACTCTGTCCGAATACTATAAAGTTGCGTTTCAATAATCAGTTATAAGTACTTAGCGGTTTTTAAGTATGTTTAAAAAGGGGGGCGTTAAAAAATAATTTATTCTTAAAGTGGGCAGTAGACAAAAAAAGGTTGGAACCCCTGATCTAGGGTAAGACCTAGATACTTGACTTCTTGTCAAGCAGGACACACCTGGAAAAAATTATTACCAATGCAGCAGGGCTTTTCTGGCAATGCAAAATGTTATGGGCAAAACCTGGGGAATATGCATAGAGATACTATATAGATAGAACTAGTATAAAATTTGAAAATGTTTACTTTCACTTTCTCAATGACTGGAACAGGAATAAAAAAAAGTAGAACGTGTCACGGGACACACGGTACGAACTTTAGTTCCTTTTAAGCAAAAATTATGTAATACATTTGACGTTATAGATAAACAATTTGCATATGCCTCGGTGGCCGAGTAGTAAGCTAACCAGACTCTTATTTTCTAGATTTTCTCTTAAGTGAGTCGTAGAAAAAATATGCTGTTCGACTCGTGTGGATTGTCCATATCGCACTTGAACGATTGAACACTCCGCCTACGGCGTCATGCTCAAACTTCGTCCTCGTGCGATATGGCCATCATATCCACACTAGTTGCACAAACTACTAATTCTTTCAAAATATGCCCTTTTACATTTAAAAACAACCTACCAAATATCAAATATCAAATCAATTTATCCATCCATTTTGAAGTTATCGAATTAAAACATTCAAGTTTTCAAAATTTCAACACCCTGTATTTCGAAAAGTAAATGTGCTAGACCCCTTAATCCTCATATCACTTTGTCCAATTTTACGATAGGAATCTACATACAAACCTTGTAATTACCCTTAACGATCGAGATGCTTATACCATTTTTTGCGCGATCGTATTGAAATAAATTCCGAATAAAATCATTTAAATTTCTTCGAAATGAACAAAAAAGATCAATTGCGCAAAAAAATTATGGAAATAATAGTAAAAATGTATCCGAACAAATTCAAGTAGATCACCAGCACTGCGAATACCAGCTTTGCATAGAATTTTAATATAGCATAGGTTCGATTGTTCGAGCATGGGTTCGATTCCCGGCCGAAGCATATGAATCGCTGCTTCGTAAACGAGAGAAAGACTCAGGAGAGAGCACACGCACGCAAGCAAGGCACATAACGAAGCAACGTAACATAACGTAACGTAACGTAACGGTCAAATCTTTTGCGTCGCGACCCCTGGAGCGCTATTCTGTAACTCGTTTCGGAGAGAAATCGGTATCGGTAAGACTCAGTTATCGACAGCCGTCGGTAAGTCACATGTGCGGCATTCTGTATACCTTTTCACCGACCGATATCGCGAATTCGAGTCGATGAGAATCGGTATGTCTACCGTGATCTCATGAACCCCACGGTAACCGATATCGATTTTCGTTGGAAGGAAATTTTCATTATTTGTAGATGTTTGGCTGAAATTGCGGATTATTCAAGTGAATTTTTAATATTTGAAGAGTAACTATATTATGTATAGGGTCTAATCTAGTGTTTTATAAGTCCTTCCCATCTTTTCCATGAAATTTTCCTTCAGCAAAATTTGAATGGCTCTCCATGTACTGAATCAAATGATCCCTCTGAGCTATATTATAACGCTTAGTTTTGATAGAACAAGAAACTCCATTAAAATTATTAATATCTGTACTTATTCTATCTTTGAGACTTGAAAAAAAGAGATATACTTTAATGTCAGATCAATTTTTCAATGCTAGTTGACTCTAAATTTCGAGTTTTTGAGGTCGTTAATGTTAATATGAACATGAATTGTATAGTTTATGCTAACAGATAAAAGATATGTCACTGTCACTATCTATTATCTAATCATATGACCGTACCCTCCAACGAAACCAAAATATAACCTCTAATCTTCAACGTACACTTTTGTTTGTTTACAAATTTGACAGTTTCCCTCATCGCTCATTGACCACATGTACCGAATCGAGTGACGTCACTTCTATGCCGATAATTTTTGGTTGCAATTCCGAGCGTCGAAAGCCGTGGCATACAGAATAGCATTATATTTGTCCCGTCGGCCGCGCAACCGATGGCTGTTGTTTACATACCTATACCGATGACTGTCAATGCCGCGTACAGAATAGCGCTCCAGGTCGCTCAAACATAACCTGACGTAAAGAACTAAAGTTCCAATAATACG
The DNA here is from genome assembly GCA_910591675.1 of Galerucella calmariensis. Lineage (NCBI taxonomy): Eukaryota > Metazoa > Arthropoda > Insecta > Coleoptera > Chrysomelidae > Galerucella > Galerucella calmariensis. The sequence goes on along the minus strand of CAJUYG010001709.1, from coordinate 42,748 downwards.
TACTTTCACGAGAGAAAGGGAGATAGAAAGATAAATCTCTGAGATAGAAAGACCTTCTCCTGTCTCTTTTCTCTTCCTTTCTTTATTTGCTCTCGATTATAATCGTCTAGCTGCGAAAACCACCGAATGTGTAGAGTAGGTACCTAATAGCGAAAAGAAGCGATTCTCTATCGTTGAAATAGTTACAGAGTGCCACTCCTGGCTTCCTTCGTGTTTTCTTTTCTTAGTGAAGGTCAGATATATGTACCTATGTATGTTCCTCTTCTATGCAGTAATCTCACAGGTGCTGTGCCCTGGTATTCTGAAATGCTGCGCAGCTGGAGAGTATGTGGATGGAGGTTGGGCCTTCGTGTTTTTTTTTTTTTTTTAGTAAAAGTCAGATAGTTTTGGTTGTGTTGATGTTTAGCCCTATACCTACAGCAGCTTTTCATATAGTCGAGTCCACTGAATATACTGTCAATCTGTATAGTTTCTAGTCTTGCCCTCAAACAATATGAATTCATTGAAACATCCCATGTTTTTTCCAACTATAACCTTTGGTTTATACTTTGAATCTGTCTTTTTAAGGAATTGGGTCTTTAGCAAGAAACGGTGATTTACGGTACAGAAAAGAGCAGGATTTCGAAAATCTGTCCGATAAAAGACATATTGGCAGTTTAGCTAGAAGCTACGATCTTCCTCTAACGGGCAAGCGATCTTTGAGCAGCTTAGCGAAATCCGGGGATCTTTATAAACATACACAGTACAAAAGGAATGCTGGTAAGAATTTATGCCAAAAAAATTTCGAAAAATTGTTGATTGTCGTTTACTTTACTATTTGACTTTGAACTTTAACATCTGTCATAATTTCATTCAAACCGGGTTTTTGAATATGAATTTTCAGGCCATGAAATTAAAAAAGAAGAAGTGTAATATGACGATAGGAGATTCGAAATAAAACCTACTTAGATAACGGAAATTGAACTATTAAATATAAAACTGAATAAAAGTTAACGCGTAGTACGAAATCTTAAAAATAATGCGGAAATTTTTCTGAAAACTTATACACATCCTTTTGTTCATATACTTTTTATAGAAACATCAGTCCCTAATACAGTTATTAAACAATCTTCAGACAATCTAGTCGACTACAAAGAGCCATTGTCGGAAAACAAAAGAAAATCGGAAGACTTTAAAAGAGGAAAAAGACAAGCCGATTACTCTTATGAAAATGGAAACGAAAATTATGCACCGGTCTATCAAAACGCTTACGATTACGATGACTTGATCCAGGACCTGCACGATGCGGATACCGATATTTCGAAACGATTTTTAGGTACGTGTATATGCATGTTTTGTTTTTAAACATATTTTATTGATTTGAACTTAAAACGCGTGAGGGGATTCTGCAGTGCAGTTGGATTAGGATAATCGAGAATTAGGTTATCATTTGAATAAGAAAATATCTAGAACCTAACCTAACTTTTAACACTGTACAACGAAAAATAATTTTCGGTGAATTTTAAACGATTATTTCCTTTATCAGGGTCTGTAGCCAAGAGCGGATGGTTTAGACCATCCACCTCGTCATTGAGCTCAAAATATTTGAGCCCAGATAAACGTCATATAGGGTCGTTGGCACGATTAGGTTGGCTGCCATCTTTTCGACATATTCGGAGATTTAATCGATCGGGCCGTTCGGCTAGCGAAAGTGACACTTGCAGGTTATTTTATGTTTAAATTTTGAAATGGAAATGTTTAGAGTAGAACGTTTTGAAGTAAAATTGTGCACGGTAGACACTAAAGTTGTGTGAATGTTTGTAAGAGTAGCAGTTAGGAATTGTTTCTGTTATGCAGTATGCGCAAAAATATACAAAACTGAAGTACCTATAGAGTTCATATAATAACCTTATTGGTGTACGTCATCGATTGTTAATGTCCTTCTAACACATTACGTTGGAAGAAATGGAAAAAGGCATGTCTGTGATCAATCCTAATCAAAATATCACAATAATTAACCGCTTAAATGTATTACAAACGTTAACCCTAATCTTTGACATTTGATTAGTTGATGTTTAGATTACGTGCAATTAATCACTATCAATTCAACATTGTTCATTTTTATTGCACAGAGTTCACTGGAACAGCACGCTCCCATTAACATTACAACCTTCATCATCAAATAAATATCCTTGGAGGCTTCAAACAGGAATTTATTTACATATTCCTGTCAAACACATTCGATTTTTTTGGGTTTATATCCGTTGGTAATGTATTCTTTTAAAAAATGTTTAGGATACTTGGAAATGTCCGTGTTTTCCTGTATGAAAAGGCTGGACTTTAGCATGAAATAAACACACCGTAATTTTAACCTTGATAGATACTTTACAGCAGATTTTTCGTGAAAGTAAGCCAAAAGCTCGGTTTCTGAAACTGAAATACTTACCAGTCTTTATTTGACACCATAACGCTGCTTCATATAATACCTTTTCTTTTTCTGGCAACAGTGACAAACAAAATACACTACTACCACAGAGTACACCATCTAACAAGAGGCGAAAGAAAGTAGTTTTCGTGATCGCAAATTCGTGTGCACATGCGTGAATTAATTAGTTTATCTGTCAATGTGAAGTCGTCACTTCCGTTCATTCCCCTCAAGTCACCGTGTTTTATAGAGAACAGTGTTACTTTTCTCAGTGTATCAGGTAGTTTATGTTTCAATGCCTCGACGTCGTGTAAGTCCGACTTCAAAGAAACCGACAACGCTTTCGTCTCTTGTTAGATGCTGTACTCTGTGCTACTACTATAATACGTCAAAAGTAGACATGCGCAAATCAGTGGCGTGCAATTCAGTATTGTATATTAAGTCGCATACAGTAGTATCTATGAATTTTTGTTTTGGGAACTAAAATATCCATGTTTAGGGAGACTGCCGCAGATGGGGAAGCCGAAATCAACACCAACACCTACGACCCGTCGGTACTATTAAGACCAAACCGAAGAACACATAGATTGCCGGATGAAAATGGTTTAATTAGAAGAGTTTTTTACCATCCTCTTACGACCAAATTTTATTAAACCAAATTACAGTAAATAGTTGATAGAATGTATTTGTTTAATACGGAACCACTTGTTTCTTTTTTTCATTCTTCTGTTCGGTACGTTTAGTGAAGATGTTACCTTTTTTACCGACTTCTACCGGATACGTAAGTAAATAAAATTCCTTTCAAAACAAATTTAAAAAGGTAAGGTTTTTTCATTTTAATCAAAACTTTGTTAAAAACATACAATTATCACCTCAATAGGGTATATATCTAGACACAAAAACATCCAATCAATAAGGCATGTCCACGACAGTTGGATGTTGACAATACCCCTGTGATAAAACAATGAGCACGATCAATTATTATCAAACAACAAACAACTATTAACCTATATTATACATTATTAAATATGCAAGCTCAACAATTAAAAAAACTTTAAAAGCACACTGAAGCAAAACCAACTAAACTCAAACACGATCTATCATTATAAATCAGTATAACCTCACTATTAAGTAACACGTGCTCTGAACGCTTTGTTCATTGTTTTACCACCGGGCTGTTGTCAAAATAGTTTGTGACGTCACGTGGACATGCCCTATATGGTTAAACTTGGTTTCTTTTAACTAAGACTGAAATAGACCCATTGATAAAACCCAATGTAAGTTCTTGAGCTATTTGAATTTCTTTTAGTTCAATGAAGTTTTCTAAAAACATATCTTGCATTGAAATTGTATAATATTTGTCTCCATCTCAATTAATTTCACGTAGGCTCAAAATAAAATCAGTATTACTCTATGGTCACAACCATAAATAAAACATAGCCACAACCATAGAACATAAAACTTTCTATGGCCACAACTATCTCTTATATTACCAGCATAATGCCAAAAAAAACTGGATGCCCGGTAATCTCATGGAGACTAGTCTCCATGGGTAATCTGAACAGCTAACGAACTCGTCACTACGGTTACTGTTATATCTGTTGACAGTTGACATTTCCAGGAGCTTCGAAATCTCGAATGTATCCGATACTTAACACTAAAAATTTAGAGCCAACTGTCGCTGAACTCGCTAACTATAAGAGAAGACAAATTTTTTCGATTTCCTTGTGTGTTAAATTTATTCATATCAAGAATCTATCAACTATAAAACAGTTAACTGAAATATCAAAAGTACCATAATATATTTACAATAATATATTATTGACAAGTTATCAACCTTTTTTTTAAATAAAAAAATACATTATGGAAGTGGTACTTTTCTTATTTGCGGTAATACTGTTATATTTACTGAGTAGGTACATTTTATTACTCCAATCAAGAATATCATCATCATACATATATCTCCAGTGGTAACTCGTCAGGGATGAGAATTACTATAATACTATAGTTAAATATATTTTACTAATATTTATACCTACCCAACTGATCTCCGAAATATTATTAGGAATTTTAATAATAAATGACATACTGTATATCTTATTACGAACTGAAATAAATTAGGTTAAGAAATAGGTAACAACAATTCTACAACAAATTTAACTAACTCCTAAACTTGAAGTTACCCATTCTAACTAGTTACCACTGATTTGTATTATTCTAGTTTAAGGCCAATTTATATATTTTTTTGTAGTTAGGTATGATGTAGACGTAAAGCTTTCAAACTTTTGGGCTGGAAATATTTACGAAAAAAAATACGCTGTGTGGGACAATATTAACGTTTTTGACATATAAACTAAGACAATAAATGTAAAATTCTTAGACAATAAAATAAAATTTGAATATATTATTATTATATAAATGTTTACAAATTTGGGCAAACTTGCTAAAATTTATTTAGAGGTGAAATATATCATTGCCAATGTAAATTAAATGTCAATAAAAATATGTAAAACTCTATTTTTTATTTCGTTTTTTTTATCCTAAAGCGACATCGACAATTTTGGGTAGGTATATAGCTGAATAAGTTGATATTATCTCTTTGAAAACTACCTAATACCAGTCTTACATCACAGTCTTTCTTCCACCAGCTGGTTATTGTTTCAAAAGACATAGGTACGCTATGTCGTTCCTCATTTTTTTAAATATTGGCCTGCTTTACTTGCACAAGCTGGTTCGACGACTATCAACGCTAACCTCAAAATTACAGAGCGCGGCAAACTGATCATAGATGATCAAAGACAATATTCTTCGATTTTTACTACGATATACCTAGTCTCTTGAAATCGTACCAGAAGTACGGGCTGTATTTCTGTGGTTTTAAGCCGTACATAACCACAAAATGATTTCGATGTTGTGTTTATTCTCTCTTTATTGTCTCTGGTTTATTCGTTTATTTTATGCTGAGAGTAGAGAAGAGAAATTTCATTATTCTGTGGAATTACTGATTATATCATACGTATAGTACATTCGAGGTACCCTATCACGATACCAAAGCATGCCTATAGTACCGTCAAGGCACAGAATACCTTTATAGTTAAGGTATTCTGTGGTTGAGGGATAACTCAACTACTCGACGATAGTACATGCAAGAAAATATCGCCTTTTATCTTTATCTATGGGTTTGATATGACAAGCATTGATTTCATGTTGGTGAACATGTAGAGTAGACCAAGTTTCCATGGTAAACCTGCTAAATAGTATGCCATAGACATGCTTTCAACGCGTGATCAACGCCAACTTCACTACAGTATTGGCAATTTCAAATTTCATAGTAAAAGTTTCAATTTAATCAACGTACTTTATACAAAAAATGTGCAGTATTGGTATCGTAATCATACTACCCTAAGAGGGAGAGAAGAACAATAAGGTATTCTTAATTTTTACAATTAAAAATATTCCGATTTTCATACTGCAGTCAAGCAACATTAACAAATATTTTTGAATACTAAAAACCGAACAAATCAAACTGTCTATTTTGAAAATAATGTGCAGAATAAAAGATATGTGATTTAAACTAAATGATTACCTACACCTAACCAAACATTCAACTAGCATATTATTCAACATTAATATTTTAATTCCTTCAAGGCACCAATGTCTGAAATTGGATGGCATTTATTAAGAAAAATATCAATTTAGACAATAATATTTTTGGTTTATACTGCATAAGGTCCTGGATTTTATGAGCTGGTTTTGCCAAAATTTTAAATTAATAAATCTTTTTTTATTTAACAATGGATTGTGATGACTGAAACCTGAAACATTTTCTATAGGACACGTACAATTATCAAGAGAGATGGATTTAACAAAAACATTTAATAGAAATATTTCAACAGACAATAAATATATAGTTTATATCAGATACTCATAAGCTGTAATTTCCAAGATCTCCTAACTGAACAATATCTGCATCTCTACTATTTGCAATGTGTGCAATACTGCAGTCTTTCATCCAACTTTGATTTTGTGAAACTTCACTGGTAGTAACTAAGAATAGTTCTTTATTTTTACAGTCTATTACATCTTTTAAATAGTTTAAAACATCTTCTTCCTAAAAAGTATCAGAAATTGTTTGAAATAAATATTAGGTGAAAAAGTTATATGTTACTCACCCCACCAATTTTTTGAGGGGATTCCAACTTTGAATCCAGATTATAATAGTAACCATCTATTTGTCTGACAGTTACCCAGTGACGCCTCCAAACAGGTAAGGTGAAATAACCTATTTTGTATTCACTTGGTATATTTAGTATAAATCCACATATATTGCTAAATATTAAACCACTGGGATCTCTAGAAAGCATATACAATTTTTTTTAAATTTGAATGCCAACAATCCTAAGAGAAACTTGAGATACTTTTATTAAATAAGTCTAAAATATTCACCTTCTTTTATCGAACCATATAACTTCATATCCTTTATCTTCTAAAGCTTTCATTATTACGTTGATATCATAGTTTCCTAGACCTAACATTGATTTGTGGGGATTTATCCAATTGTTAGGAGATAATGAAATGCATATAGTATCTAATTCTGATTTCATAAAAGCTTCCTTTGATTGAAATAGATTGTTCAATGCATGTAAAGCACATAATTCTCTTATTTGTTTTTCATGATAAATACCATTTGCAGTCATAATAGATTGCAAATTGTAAGTTTCGATTCAAAACATCAAAAATCAAAATACATAAGAGGGAAGACACAACACAGAAATTTTTTATTTCTTCTTATTTCATAACTTACGTCAGTTTCAAATCACAGATATAGTAAAATATGTCTGTGGTTTGGATATATCGATATAGTTTGTTGGTGTGTACACTGTGACATAGCACCCAAGCTTTGTGGTTGTCTCTGGAAATAGTCATTTATTTCTGTGGTAGTGTAGGGTATATTGGAACGAAAATAAACGATTTGCACCGAATCATAATAATGTTATGACATAATTAGATCTTAACCTCAAAACTAATTTCACAAAGACCAAAAATGTCGAGCCAATTATTTTCTACAATTCAAATGCTACGAAAAGTAGCTCCCATAGCAGCTCGAAGATTGGTATCAACATCTAAGAAGAATAATGTAACAGCAGAGGTAATAGATACCACCAAAGCCAAAACTGTAGCTTCTGAACAGAATTGGATAAGTTATGGTTACGATTTTCGATCAAAAGCAGCAGATAGAAATGCCACACACTCTATATTCTTTGCTTCGGTAACGTTATGTTTTGTATTTGGTGGATTTTTTTGGGCATACATACCAGATTACACACTGAGAGATTGGTCACAGCGAGAAGCTTTCTTGGAATTACGTAGAAGAGAAGAGCAAGGTTTGCCTTTAATTGATCCTAATTTTGTAGACGTTAGTAAAATTACTTTACCTACTGATGAAGAATTAGAAGGTGTGGAAATTATTATATAATTATTATGTTATTGAAATTTGTAAATTATATGTAAAGCTAAATATTTGAAAATGTAACATCTGCCATTAAAAATAGGTGCATGTATCAGATAATAAAGAATAAAAATAAAACAAAATTATTTAATAGTTTTAATAATCCTATCGTCAAACAATAAATTATACCCTAGTTTTAAGAAGCAACAAAAACTGTTACTATTTTTTAATACCATTAGTTTGATAAGTTTTAATTAACTTGTACCTCACAAGCTGCTACCACACTTGAATCAAATCATCACATTAATAATATTTCAAAATGCAGAATTATTCTTTTATATCCGATGAATTCACAAATTCAAATTCACTACCACTGCTACTGTTTTCTCTTTTAATATCTGCTTTTTTGATTGACTGAGTATAGTTCCATACATTTGATACTAAATTTCCTATTTTATCAATATTAGTTTGCATATAAGTTAATCTTGAACTACTTGAGTCGTCAACATAATCTGTAGGAAAACTTGTATTTTTTTCTAAAAATTTTTCTTCCTCTGATGAACTATCTCCATTAAAATGTGAAGAATCCAAACTTAATTCTTTGTGTTCTACATCAGAATCGCTAGAAATATCACTGTGAGAGTGAGGTGGAAGAAGGTCTTCTTCTTCAATGTCTTTTTCACCTTCTTCCATATCCAGAAATGATGGCATAGTGCTAATACCACTAACTAAAGAGTTTGATACTGAATCTAAAATATAATTATAATTATTCTATTCACAAAAAATAAATTTACATATACCTGCAGTTCTATCTGTTAATAAACTATCCAGATCAGCTTCTCTGTTCCCAAAATCCTTGCCGGATATAAAAGGAACAAGTTCTTCCTCAGCCAGAGTACCTAAAATGTTGAAAATATAAATTCCGGCTGTCTTTAATTATAAATACTTACCCTTAATATTAAAAGTAGATTTTATAATGTTTGCCACAGAGTCTACAGTTTCTTTTGGCAGTAACTTAATCCCTAAAGGTATGAAAAAACTGAGTAGTAATATTATATAACATATCAAATAACCTGATACATTTCTTCCGATAACATTTAAAATGAAAAATACTAGGGTCATACCAATGCAAAACTAAAAAAATTAAACTTTATAAAATTGTTATTATACTACATATTTCACTTTCTTACCGTTAGTGGATTTTCTTTTCTAAGTGCTTTTAAATTGTAAAATATGTCCATTATTATAATTTGTAGATTGTCAGCCATATCTGTACATTTTTTCTTCTCATCCGTTTGATTGTTATTTAAGAAAAATGAGTCCCATATAAATAAAATTGTTATCAGTAAAAATAAAAATCCAACAATTTTTATTTGCCAATGTACCAACAACCTGAAATTATTTTTTACTAAAATTGGATAAAAATACAATACCTACATTGTGATAAACTTCCAATCTGTTTAACTATAATTTGTAATAAAATGTTGAATTGTATAATTAAACATAAACTCAAGGTATTGGCTAAATATTGCATAATTATATACCAACTTCATCTCTGTAAGTGACCACCCTATAACCCAAATTTTATGTGCTTAAATAGAACATGATAAAAACGTTTTATGGTAATTATATGAATTATTGTTTGTTTATAGAGGTGACATAAGCATTGTAAGATTATAAATTGTTAGGTAAATGGTAAATGTCATTGTTTGTTGTGATAGGTATTCACATTGGATATAAAATTAAAGCAAATATTTTTGAGTGTGACTTGCAACTTGCAATATAGATCCGATATTTTAACATTTAACATTCAAAATAAAAATTTAATATACCAGCACTTTTATAAATAAACGCACTTTTATCAAGTGCCCTATGAGTATGTACATTTTTAACAAATAATCAGTTGCAAACAGATCTGATCTATCTACATACTTACCAAAATAAATAATTGAAGACAACAAAAACTACCAAACTAAAACGAGTATCTTCCCAGCTTAAAACACGGTAAATTCTCTCAAAATATATCCCACATTTTGTTACCTTTTGTTGTTTATCACCTTCTAATCGTTTGGTAAAATATGGCACTATTATATCGCTAAATTTTCGCTTTAAAAAATCCATTGTTATTTTCGTAAATATAAATAGTCGCAATTTATGTCGTGCTTTGCATTCTCTCTATCCAAAACAAACAATCAAAAGATGAGTAAAATACAATATAACTGTTCCCGGTTTAATAACTAAAATAATATTCTTAATTAATATCTATTCATTCTTTGTAAATGGTGATAGATGAAGTGTTACTTATAAGTTTAATCGATTAGTTTGACAATTTTCACTTTTTACATAGATAGATAGATCAGATTGAAAAATATTGTTGTTATTTAATAAGTTCATTAACTGAAATATATACAATTTCTATTCACAACAGTGATGTGTGTTATCTAACTTTTCAAAATCAATTTGCTTCCCACCTCTACTTTGGCTGGACGGATGACAAAACCACAGATAACCTACTTGCAAAACCATTTGACGTACTAATCGTACGATATGTCGTCATTTAAGAAAACACGTGTAAGTATCTGTCAAATTTGTTCTTGATGTCCTCTACTTTAGCAATATTATTATTTAATAAAAAGTTATTAATAAAAATAAAATGAAAGTAGAAAAGGATAAACAACTCGTAGAACAGGAAGAATCGCCAATAACAAAAGAAGACTTACAAAGTATCGATAAACCTGTAGAATTCTTCAATGGTGTTGAAGTATCCAAACTAAGTAAAAAACAAAAGAAAAAATACCTTAAATCGGTGAAATGGAATACAATCAAAAAAGAAAAACGTGCAAAGGAACGATTAAAACTAAAAGAAAAACGAATTCATGCCAAACAACATAACATAGATTTAGGCCCTACTCGTAAACAATTAAAACAAGTAAAAATGGCAGATAGCCCTTGTAAGTTGAGTGTTTGCATAGATTTAAGCTTTGATGATCTTATGATCGATAAAGATATGGCCAAAACTATTAAACAGGTCTTAAGAATATATACGTTGAATCGAAGAGCTAAATTTCCATTACAACTCCACTTAAGTAGTTTTAATGGTAAAAGTGAGAAGGAATTTGCAAGACATAATGGATTTGAACATTGGGATATCAATTTCCATACAGAAGATTATATAGATATATTTCCCAAAGAAAAACTTGTATATTTAAGTAGTGAAAGTGATACAAATCTTGTGTCTTTGGATGAAGACAAAGTTTATATTATTGGAGGCTTAGTAGATCATAACTCACAAAAGGTAAGGTGTGTAAGATTTTGTGGTAGTAAAAATGAAAATGTATTTCCAGGGAATTTGTTATAATAAAGCAGTTGAGCAAGGAATATCACATGCAAAATTACCCATTGAAGAATTCTTTTGGATGAGACATAGGAAAGTTTTAACAATAAATCATGGTAGGTGTCTTACAGCACTCTGCCCAAATAAAGCTAAATATACTAAAATTATTTCTCTTTGCTTATATTATTAAAAATGTATTTGTTTTAACTTTTATTTTTTTCATTTGCAGTTTTTGAAATTCTCTTATATGTAAGTGAAGGACAAAGTTTCAAAGAAGCATTTGATAGAGTGCTCCCTAAAAGAATTGAGAAAGTACCAATGGATACTCAGGACATAAAAAAAGATAACATTACTGTAGAAATGAATAGATAGTATTTGTAGGTATAGGTAGATCTCAAAAAATCTTATATCTGTCATGATTTATAATATATTTGGTTATGATATTGTTGAATCTTTTCCTAATACTCTGCTAAAATTTCAGCTATATATTTAGTTTCATTGTTTTAGCATGACGATTTAATGAGGGTCATTATAAGAGTGAAAAAAGTGTGATATCAGTTACAAAACTTTAAGAGATATAAACCAATATTTTGAGAATAAAGCAAGTTACATCAGGTTGTGAGCTTTATTTATTTTAGTTATAAGTACAGAGTAAGAATATATTCCACAGTTCAATTTTTTAATCTTTCTTGGAAGTACTTATTATGGTCATTAATGCAGCTAGCACAATATTACATAATTAAGTTTAATAAATTCAGTTGTATTAGAGTAATGGTTAATCTAAATAAAAAAGAGTATGGGCAACAAACTATACTTCCTTCCACATGGAATGTCACTTGTCCACACATTTCTTTTGAACAATTTCCTACTTTGTGAATAAAAATTTGTATTATTTAGAGGCTGTAGAAAAACATTTCTTTTTTAGAAAATAGTAGTTTATTATCGTGAAGTAATTACAAGCGAAAATAACATGTATGAGTGTTTAAAGACTGCATATTGGAGTTTAAAAAGTTATAATGTATATATAGCTATAATTAAATCAGGCACTATTATGTATGTTCAGCCTAAAAATGTCGTGTTGAACAAAAAATGATCCATTTAATGGTTTTAGTACAAATACTTGAGTATAGGCATGCGGGGGATCTGTATCAACCTGAAACAATCAAAAATAAATCATTTAATACCGATTTCAAGTTGATTTTAACATTGAGTGATAGTAAATATAAACAACATCATATTATGACAGATAAATTGAATATACTCACTTGTAATCTTCCTAAAACATTGATTAGTACCCCACCATCAAACATAGGCTGAGAATCTACTTCTGTAATTTGTCTAGTTATATTTGTGAATCCTAAGGACTGAAAAAATATATCATGCTGAGAAACAGTGGATACGATAAGTTCTACTATCTACTAACATGCTTTAGGGAAAATATGTCTGCATTTAACATTAAATATAGGAACATCAATGTTTGAAGATGCTCGAGATTAATAATAATTCCACAAGCAGAAGATAATATTTTAGGAATACTGTAAAAGTATATGATGCATAGTTTCTGTGTGATCGAAAATGAACAATAGTATGTGTCTAACCTTTTAAAAATACTTACAGTTAATTTTTCCATTATTTTTACTGAACCTTGCAATTGTTTTCCTTCAAAGGTCATAAATGAATGCTCTACCTGAAATATAAGCAAAATCGTACTAAAAAAAGTTATAATCTGATAACTCAAATAAATTGTAAACATGGTTAAACTACAAGATGATGGCATTTATTTATGTATTGACTATTCTTGTAACTTCTTTGGTGTATGGTAAACCTTTAACACTGGCTAAAACCTGTGCTAGACGACGTAAATACATTATAAACATTGAATAAATATGCCGGGGAACTTTTTAGTGTATATTCTAGGGTTAAGATAAATATTGTCTCATTGAGTACATTTTAGGTTAAGCATATTTTTTAAACTATGCACTCAATTACTTCACAATTTATGTTCAGGAAAGAAAAATACCACTTAAGTGTGTACTAAAAGTGTCACTTACGTTATACATGTTTACCAAATTTGGCCTCTGGCTAGGATCGTCAAATAGCATGTAATATTGTTGTACAAAACTTTTTCCTATGGCGTCGTATTGCAAATTTATAGCCATTTTAATAATTTAATTTTGTCTTAATAACTAAGTCGATAAATATTTAAAACAGACAAAACCAATTTTTAGTTACAAGACCTAAGCGGGGCAGAAATAAAAAAACTCGGTTCGTTTGATGCTTCAATGCTGTTTCCGCTATGATTGGTTCTATCGATAGAATTATCATTCGTTTTGAAAATCCCCCACTTGTCAGAGAGAGGAGTGATCTTGCTTATTTTTTGCTTTATTTTAAGCTCACATTAAAAAGAGAAAGCAGATGGTGGTTTACTCTCAGAGCAGAATATTTGACATATCTAAAATGTCATTTGTCTCTTATGACAGATAGTTCGAAAGTACCGTGAGTAGTTCAAATGAACCGAAGTAATATTTTGGAATTGGGCCATCACCGTTTTCATGAAAAAAAGTGGCGCTTTATTAAAATAAAAATTTAATTTGTAGAAATTTTAGTGAATATGTTTCCTGACTTTCAAAATGTTAAAGTCTTCTTGTGTATTATGACTTTTAAAGTATTTCTTATACACTCAAAAACAACAACATTGTGGAAATTAAATCTTGATAAAACAAAGATCATTAAAGTTACCAAATTTCAATCTGTCCATTCAGAAAATGATAATTATAAATTGGATTTTGTCCCAGAAGATCCCATGTTTAATATAATTACATCCACTGAACATTTCGGTGAATCGTGGGTTAAACAACCAGTTCAGTATTATTGTGCAGATTGTCAAAAGAACAAACGGTAAGGTATATAAATAATTATGCCTACTTATGTGTGTTCAAATAATATTAATACCAGCTACCTAGTAACTTCATCAATATCGTTATAAGATTTGCTTTTTTTATTTTAGCAATGAAACAAGCTTTTCAAATTTGTCAGAAAATAATGATATTACTGATGAAATCTTAGACTGTGGGAAGCCAGTAAATTTTACTTATTTTGATAATTTAGTAGGTGTTGTCAATAGAAATCGGCATCCAATAGTCCCAGAACCACAGGCTATTCTTTGTTTCACTAAAAATTATGGAAAATATAAAACTGAATTTGAAGATTTTGATATTGATGCACTAGAGAGAAAACTGAAGAGAGCTAAGAGAGAGGTACTTAAAGTGAATTATACAATACAAGAATGTCTTATTAAAAATATACACTTTTGTAATTTTCAGAAACCAAAATCTATTCAACTGTACAATCAAATTGGAAATTTTTGGAGAATAAAAGGAGATGCTGGTAAAGCTATTGAATGTTTTCGTAGAGCTTTAGCAGCATCTCCACACAATGCAGAAGTTCTTCTCAACCTTGCAAGGATATTATTTTCTTTGCAGTACTTAGATGATGCTATTTACTTAACTAGGAGATCTTTAGAAGTCCAACCACAAGAAAAAGGTACTTGATCAGTTATAAATCTTGGAAACAAATATTTATTTATTTTCATAGGTGCTTGGCAACAATATTTTACGCTGGGAGAAATATTTAGGGCATATGGACACTATCAAGAGGCATCAATACATCTCAGGCATACATTGGAACTCAATCCTGAGTTTGAGCCTGCTCAGTTAGCATTAAAAGAGATGGAAACCATGCCTGCTGCTACAATTCATATTTATACATTAGTGATTATTGTGTGTTTAGTGAGTATTTTGAATTTTACTTTATATTTTCAAAAAATTGGGTTTTCAAAAATATTTTTGTAGGTACTGGGTGTACTTTTAGTAATTTTGTCGTCTGTTGATAATTTAGTGGAGTATACAGAAGATATCAAGCCTCAGAGACACTTTAACAAAGCCATGGCGATGAGATCGCTCAGAGGGATATCTATGACAGCCAAAAGGTGTAAACGACCATCTATTTAGCAATAATCTATGTTGATTAAAGTGAAATGAACTGACTGACTGTTCGAATATTCGCAGTACCTGCCCAATTTTGTTTTATAAGTTTTAGTTCCTAATTAAATTATTTTTGACGAATTGTTTTTTTTCTTCAGTAATTAATAACACTGTCTAATTATTTAACATTAAGCATGAAAAAATGGTTTTGTGAGAAGAGTAGCTTTTCTCTGTTATGGTAGTTCTTGAAAAGTTTTGGTACATACCCATTGGAAATACTACACATACCAATTCTCATATGTACAAGGTGTTTTAAATGAACTTCTGTACATTTTGAGTTATTTTGTTTCTTTTTCAATCCCTTTAGACCTGTTTTCTGAAATATGATATGTCAATTTTATAATTTCTACTACAGAGCAACATAAAATATTTAAAGACTGTGCATCCCACATACGTAAAGTGAACAAATGGGGAAACAATTTTTCAACAAATATGCAAATTTAATAAATAACTTACATTATTGGCTTTACTTTATTTTACAAAAATGTCTACATAATTACATTGAAAATTAAGATTTTCGTCCGCAAATGTAAAAAACACTCATTTAAATTCATTTTCCATAGATGAGTAATTGGCATCATTTACAAGTATCTTACAGCAGTCAGTCAATATACTAAACACATTATCATGACGATGACATTATCATGACGATGCAAATTAATTTATAAAACTGATGGAGTGTAAAAAATATATTTGCTGTGGAATTTGCTATTACCTAATTTATTTTATTTGTTAATTATGGAGAAATTCGACGTAGCCAGGGGTAAAATAATTTATTTGTAATTGTTTTATATCCTTGATACCGAAATATACCTATAGAGAAAAATTTTCTAATTTTCTGACCATTGCGTTACAAGATATCTCCACAAATTATTTAAAAAAAAACGAATCAAATGTTTCCAAAATTATTTTCTTGAAAATAATCTAGTGTTTAAACTGTATTACAAAAAGGCAAAACGCGATTATTTTTTTAATACAATGAAAGTTGAATAAAAATTCTAATACTTATACATATTATATTATCTATGACCTATACCTGAAAATTATATCCATTAAATTTATTTGTATATATTTATAATTTCTTACTTTTAAATAAAAAAGAGCCAAACAACTGTGCAAAAAACGAGTATGTGAGTCACGTACTGTAAGGTAAGTAGCTGCTTGGTTATTTATTATACTTATAATCAGTCTTCGCCGGTCGGTATCGCGATGTAATTTGAGCACTTAAATACGAATACCCTATACCTACACATTCGGTATTCGGTAAAACTTTTCCGAGTCTACTTATTTATAGTGATATATTAGTGCCATTTTTTAATATTTCGGTCGCGAGATATGGTTAATACTGCCCCTTTGGATAATGTTTGGTCGAGATAGAAGATTATATGTAATGTAAGTTTTCAATTTATCAAATAAAGTCTAGTACCTATAGGTACCTACCTACATATAGTTTGGCGTCGGTTTAAATCAAAATATGTATAGCAGTGAAGATGAGAGATCCCCCATACTTTATTTTTAAAACAATGCCAGATATATTTTTTTAAATAAAATTTGGTTTGTTCGTTAAAAAAATTATACAATAATTATCAAATCTTTTTCATTGGGGCATTCTTTATTTTTCACGAAATATCGATTGCAATCAACCATAGATAAAGGATGCCTTACTTCGATACAGGCAATCAACTGATTAGATCTCTGCAACCATAGAAAAATATTTGTCTATGCATGCAACAAAATAAATACTCAACCATAGCGTTGAGCACAGAGTAATAAATTACTCTATGGCGTTGAGGTACTCAACGAAGCTCTCGCAACTTCTATGTTTTGTTCGACACGAATGAGAGTCATTTCAACTCTGAATTATGTTATCTATGATTTCAACTATTGAAAATGAGGTTATCTATGGTTTGAACTATCCGATTAATTTCAACCGGCATCATTCATAATATTGTTCTATGCATCATTCTGGCATTAGTGAGTGATGAGAATGGAGACTAGATTAGTAGACCTGTCCTTAAGAAGGATAAAATCGAATTTTAATGGTCTTACCCCCCCAATTGGTTCGTAATAATTCAAAAAAAATCTCAGAATTTCTTAAAACTTTTCCCACCATATTTACCCACCGCTAGGAAGCCTTACTTTTTCCCATAAGAAAAGCATTGATTTTTCGTGATTTTTAATATTTTTTTTACCGCTGCCATAATTAACATCTAAAAAATCGTGAATTCTCAGAAAATGTTGACAGTAATGTTACCTTTTTTTGTCGAATTTTTTGGAATTCGATACAAGCATTTTTGGGCTAGATCGATCACATCTTTAATTATTCTCTGTATGTTGCGAAAAACGCGGAAAAAAGCAAAAAAAGTCGAAGAACGTCGATTTGAGAGCTAAAAATAAGAGGAATAAAATTATATAATATATATACAGGGTGGGGCAATCATCTGACATAGGGGGATTACATCGTTGTGGTGGAAGATAAAACTTTAAACTTTTGTGTGAGCTAATACAGCTACTGAGGGCACATTTTGAAAATACTTTCGATTCTAGAGGGTGTTCCAAAATCACATAGCAGCATAAACTTACATTTTTTTTAATGAAACGTTCTATATTTTGTTCAAGAATCGAAAAGATCTCACCGAGAGCGTTACAAAAATATAGCATTCTAATATATTATATCGGTGTTTTAAAAAGATATGGCCAGTTATTGGCAAAAAAGACCTCCTCTTTAACACTCTGCTGAACAGTAAATCAAAATAAATCAATAGGTCTTTGTATTCAATTGTCATTCACATATCATTGACTGTGCTTAGTATTAATTACTTTTTTTTATCTGTGGCTTCTTTAATACAGGGTGAAACAAAACGCAAATCAAACAATATCCAAAAAATTTTAAATGAATCACCCTATAAGTCTTTTCACAATTTGTTGGTACAATTAATTATCTTTCAAACGATGTAGTACATTTAGGGTATAAGTTAATGGAAAATCGTAAATATTTTATGAAAATGGTCAAAAACAAATATTTTACGTACTCTCTACTAGGAATGGGATCCAGTGAAGTGCACGTTCCAGGAACGGTTTTATTGGGATAGCGCTTTTTTGCTCAATTCGTAAATGCTGTTATAATAAATTTAATAATAATATAATAAACCGCGTTTGTTGTTACTTTTTTGTGTTTAATTATTTTTGTTTTCAAAATAGGTATGTATAAAAGCACTTTCTTTGATTTTTATTCTTTTACTATTGGGCTCTTTCAATATTATTTTCGCCGAATCCCATTGAATTATTAGATTACTTTTCGAATCCTTGTGCGAATTGCACCCAAACACAGAACAACGCATTTTAAAAAGTTTTTATCGTACATAAACGTCCACAAAATACACCCTAATGTCTTCAAACTGATCAAAGCTCACTAAAAATCATCAAAAACACGAGAACGCTTGGGAAATAACATATATAGGTACAACCATTTTAGGTCTTGAGTGACGTCACGCGTCTTATTACGACCGCCCACTCATGCGCAACATCTTATCTTCGGTGTGTTTATATCGTGGCAGTAATCGCGCACAAATAAGGACAATATAAGCACTAACCTTAATAATGTTTCCCTTATTTAAAACATCAAATGTATATGTCACTATAAGGGGAAGCACTATTACTGCTTGACCTTATAAAAGTTCCAATAACTCTCTAATATGCTCCAATACAATTTTTTTAATTCGTAAGCTCAGAAAATAAAAAATAGAAAACTAAACAAAACAAGAAAACCCAGGCCTAAACCCGGTTGATCAAAGCTGGACATCCTCGCTTTGTACAGCGGATATGAAATACCTAATATAGTTTCTCTATCTTTGCGAAAAGTATAACTTTTAACTATTAATAATTTTTTTCCGCGCCCACTTAATATGGTCTCCATTTCGGTATACTTAACACGTAAACTTCTTCTGAATAATGTAAGTGAGTAAATGTAATTTAATGTGTACAATCATAATACTGAAAGAGCCCCTGCTATTAAGGACATGTACTAATATCATGTACGCGCGCAATCAACCTGTCCCTTTGAGAACCCTTTTATATTCTGTAAGGATTAAACTGACCGCTGCGCGCTATCGGCATAAACCCGAGTCTGAGATGGCTCAGAGGTTCACAATTAAAGGAATGGTTCATATAATGATCAGTTTTCTTTCCCCTTGTTGAAAAACTGCATTCTTCACCTTTTGTATAGTACTTTTAATATATAAGATAATTGTAATTATTCTTAAAACTTAATACAAAACAAAATGAAAAAAATCTCACTGGCAGTTGTTAGCGTTTATTTACAAATGTAAACATAGTTTGGCTACCGCGGACCACACTTTTTGCATTATCTAATTGTAACTTAACATTAATATTACTATTATACAATTTTTCTTTTGGTTGTATCTTCTAATTTTCAATATAAAGTGTTAATATTGAAACAACAAATTCAGGTAACAAAGAATTTATTAAATAATTTAATTTGTGTAAGAGTATATAAACAAAGTGTATAATATACAATATTAAAAAATTATCTATGACTTATTAGAGAGTTATTGGAAATTTTATAAGGTCAAGCAGTAATAGTGTTGTCCTTATAGTGACATATTCGCATGCGCATTTGATGGTTTGAATAAGGGAAACATTATTAAGGTTAGTACTTGTCCTTATTTGTGCGCGATTACTGCAGTGCACTATTCCGACTTTATTTCATGTTTCATATTTATATGTCACAATTTGTAGGTGATCTGTGACACCTACCTTAATATAATGTCATTATAGAGTTTCATGTTTCAATAACTCCAAATTTTAAGGTCGAGCACTATTTATTTAAGGTCATCACAATTACTGCAGGCAGTTTCAATATAAAGTGTTAATATTGAAACAACAAATTCAGGTAACAAAGAATTTATTAAATAATTTAATTTTTGTAAGATATAAACGTGTATAATATACAATATTAAAAAATTATCTATGACTTTTATAATTTTGCACATTTTCTTTGACAATCTTTATACTTTGGTTTGTAATATATTTCTCAATTAATATAATTTGCTATTCTTTGAATACTATAAATATTGAAGCTTTGCTTTTATAGGATAGAACAGTTTTTTTTTATTAAATATAATTAATATCAACTGGTTAGTTAAGTTTAATGTAAGTGATAATAGAAAATATTATGAAAGTTTTCTAACTGAGACCAACTGATATTGAAAACTTATTATCTAAATTCCAATATAATTTGATTTTTTTGTGAAAAATAATTGGTACAATCGTTTGAGAAAAATAATACATTTTTTGTCTTGAAATTCTCATATTTGTCAGTGTACAATTTATGAAAAATTCCCTGAAACTAGTATTTATGTATTTGGTACTAAGCAGCTGCTAGATGCTTTCTTCTGGCAGTACCCAACAACAATTTAAATACTAATTGAACAACTTTCTCATAAGTTGTAAACATCAAAGCAGTAGCAAATACTGTTTGCCACATTTTTGATTCTAAACCTTTAAACAATGCACTGACTCCACCTTCTTTATATAACATATAAAGAAGTGCAGCTGTGCTTTTTTTTGGTCCTTTGACTAGCCTTTGTCGGGTTTGGGCTACTTGAAGAGGGTAGGTGATAATCGTTGCTATAGTTTTCGATAAGGCACCTAAAAAAATTAGTAGTTTGTAATTAATAAATTTGTTTTTAAATAAATCATGGATACTTACTGAGTAGAAAGAAAGCTGTTGCATTTTTTACTGTAACTCTTCTTTTTAAAGATTCATAAATTGTAAAATTGATAGCAGGATTTGATACTAGGAGTAAAGATGGTACAACTCCATTCCAGAGAGTGGATAAACCTTCTGTTGCTGTAATGTGGTACAATCCATTGAGGAGACCGGTGAACTTGACATCTTTATCACGTCTTTTCAGCCTATTATTTACAACCCAAAGAGGATTTGTTGTTAAAACATTTACTATACCTAAAAATATTTTTATATTGAAAACACTTCAAATTTCAAATAAATCTAACTTTTTCATTGAAAAGTCACTCTTGCGTCAAGTGGCTAGATTAGAATTTAGAATACTCAGATGCATGTTACTGGTACACTTTATTATTTGATTTACTTTCAAAAATTAGGAAACAAAGTGATTAGAAAATTATTTTTGAACATTTCAGAAGCCATCCTAGCCTTTTGTGCTCCAAAATTTTGAATAGAATACATTTTAATTCTATAAACTTTTAAGTTATGTAACAATATTATCATGACTTTCCAGTTTTGAATTAAAAAAGAAATTTGTTGACCCTTTACATAATAAAGCTTTGATTATTTGACCTCACTGATAAAAAATTTCTTGCCATGGCAATGAACATTTTTTTTTCAAATAATAGGATAATATATAATTAATTCTAAGCACCATTCTATAAATTGGACTTATAACAGGTTATCAAAAGAGATAAACTGAAAGTGTATAAGATAAGAAGACAAGACAATATATTTATATTAAATTTGCATTAATTAATTCATGAAAATATTTAGTAATGAAATACCTACAGTACCTCGTGTTTTTTTTATTAATTGTTATATATAACTTACCAGCAAATGTACTTAAAAATAAATCTGTTTTTGAGCTAATAAGTTCACGAGGTATATGGGATTTGATTCCATGAAATGTATAAAAATATACAAAAGTTGACACTCCTAAAGTTATCAGTACTGGACTAATTCCTTGATATAAAGATTCTCTGAAAAAATGCAATGGAATAATAATATAGTTCATCTTATTGTTGAGATTATTTAAGTACTTACATTCCTTCAGTCTTCAGTAGATGTAGTATACCCTGAAAAGTAGATTTTTCTGCCAAATCCTTATCTTCAACTAAAAAATATCTTGGTTGTTATGTGAGAATTGATGTATTTATGTGAAAATGTTATGTCTTTTGGATATATGTATTTAACATTTTTGTTATATACTTACGTTGTTTTCGAAATTTTATCATATCTAAGGGGTACACACTACTCATTGCAAAAATACTAGCCTGAAAAAAAAATTCACTGTAAAACATTAATTGAAGCATTAATAATTGTCTGGTTTTAGCTCCGCTACCTATGTTATTTAATTATGTACTTCATAGGTATACTTACAGCAGCTCCTGCAGTAGCATGTACCATAGTTTCATAGTTGAAAATCACTTTTTGGGGTAGCTTCGACATTTTTATGCCGTTTATTAAAACTTTCTCACGGTTAAACAAACGAAAAAAAATTAGGTATTCAATTAAAATTACTCGAGTCAAAGGTCATGCTGATCCAACCCTGTTGGCCCTGAAATCCTTCTAAAACTAATGATTACTGCTAGGATGTCAACATAGTTACTAAATTGTGGTTGTGGAACTTCATAGAGGTCAATTTTTTCTTATCAAAACCATAATTTAGTTGATAATAATAATAAATATAAAGATAACATTCTTTTGTTGGTTATGTTTATATTTTTTCTTCTTCTTGCTTCTCTTCTAGTAGCCATTCTACACCATAGATCTAATCTAAGGCCTTTTCGATAGCAGGCTATACAGTTACTCTTTTCTGGTCTTTGCGAAACAAGGCTCACAGCTACAACTATATAGTTCGGTCACCAAACCAAGAGATAGCTTAAAAAACATGGTTCAAGATATGTACATTGAGTTGCCTATCTCTCTTATTTATGTTATCTATGGTCTGTAAGCTTGTTTATTTAAATACAAAATGTAATATTTTGATATATTTATTCTGCAAAAGTGAGTTCGAAGTTAACAAGGAATATATATTTCGAACAAATTTTATAATACGATGTAAGTACAGTGCAAGTGCCAACCTTTAAATTCAAGAAACATTGTAGGTTTTCCTCATTAATAACAATATTATTTTTCATATACCTACTTACATTTTAATTTCAGATAATTATGATGTACGCTGACCCTGGCGTGAGTTATTATGTAGACAAATTTGGTGTTTTCCACAGAATTTTAAAAGAACGACAAAATGTATATAAATCCAAAATAATTCTGAAAGCTGAACAGAATTACCCTCAAGTTAGATCAACCTGGTTAAGACTTATACTTATGTTTTGGAATGTTAAAGTTATGAAAGCAGCTCTTCGATTTGGAGTTGCTGCTTTGATAATGAACCATTATGAGAGACTAGGTTTCGCTACGCTCTTGCTATGTTTTGCTTTGTGATGTATTATTTTAAATTAGTTTTTTTGCATTATAGATTACCCTAAGATGTTATGAATAAACTTGACAGTACAAAATTTGTGCTAAAATGCTCATTGGATGTCAAAATTGAAAAGTAATTATATTTATTTTCCCATTTTCTATAAATATTTTTTCCTTCTACCCACATAGTGAACAAAAATTATGTAATGGGTTATTTTTTTCATGAATTTGATGTGACTCAATCAAACTTCCGTCCGAAAGTGGAATAAATTAAACAAGATATATCAAGCGACTTTATTAGTGATGAGTTTGAACATTATTTCTTTAGATATAATTGCCATGTCCAATCTTATTGTAGTGAATTTTTTGTCTTGAATTGAATATTGTAGTTAATTTTTCAAATTAAAATTTTCTTGCTTTCCAATAATGACAGTTCTGCAACAAAATAATATTGTTTAGTTATAATAGTAGTTTTTATGTATTTAAAATTGAAATTAAAAAAAATATTAATCATAATTGATTTGATTTCACAGTTTGTACTTAATGCTGTTACATAGGTTTTAACACATTTAATGATTTGGTTATTTAAACCTACCTATGATGTTTCTACCAACCACAATTGAAATATTGTACATTGCAACCACAACACAAACATCTACAAGTGCAGCTTGTTTTTGATTCAGTTTTTATATATACACGTGAAGTTGTCATTGCTGGCATAGGACCTTTGTTTGATAGTCTTTGATTTTCAAATTTCAGCTCTTCATTCAATTCAGGTTTTTCAAATTCTGGATCCATCTCAATTTCTGGATATTCTTCGGGCTCCGGTTCAGGATCTAGATCCAGCCCTTCTTCGACTTCTGGCTTTTCTTCAAATTCTAATATAGGCTCTTCTTCGAATTCTAGTTCTATTTCAGGCTCTGGTTCTAGCCCAAGCTCTTCTTGTGATTCAGATTCTGATACAATTGGTGTTTCTTTACAGTTGCATGTTGGTTCAACTTTCTGTACAGTTTTCTAAAAAGTAGAAGTCTAGCTTTTAAAAAATAGTTGAATTGTGTACATACCTTTTCTTGTTTATTGCATGAAAATTGTAGTTTTAAAACAATATCCTGGGTACATAGAGGCTTGCAGCTTTTCTCTGGACAGGATAGTTTTTCATCTTGACATATACAACAATAGCAAGATACAGTTTGACTTGGACATATGCTATTTTGACTGCATGACAATAATCTTTGGTTACATTTGCAAATTGGAAAAATTTGTTGATTTTCATTTGTATTCCTAAATTTACAACATTGATTTCGATTTGTGGTTCCACAAGTTTTTTGGTTATTAATACAATTGATTTCGGTGGTTGCTGGTCGATTCTCGATGTTAGCAAGACAACAGCAACCGGATCGGTTTTGTCTTGGTACGTTTTGGTTTGTAATTGAAGTACTAGCCTGACATGGACAAATTCCAACTTCACTCGATTTTGAACTCCATTGGCCTTTACAAAATATCGTAAACGAAACTAATGGACAACTCGCCGATTTGTCTATTGGCTGATTCACAGCCTGATCTTCTGCACAACAAAAATCTAAAAAGGCTAATTAATAAGATAAACAACAGCAATCAGAAACTGCCAGAGAATAAATAACTGGTCATAGCAGACAACGAGTTTATTTTCGCGTAATTCCTATCACCGATTGGAATAATGGTCGATTATTCTCATACAGTTTCTGATTGTTGTTGGAACAAAGCTATACAGGGTGGTCCGTAACCGTAAGTAATAGTGAAATGGAAGATTCTTCGCCTGAAAATATTAGGTACAATCTGACCATAGAGTAATAAATATATATATATATATATATATATATATATATATATATATATATATATATGTCACCTACGCCTATGTCCTAGGTGTAGAACCTTATTTAGCATAGTCATCATTTATAGTTGTAATTGTATAATAATAAATTGCTGAGTTGTTCTTTTTCATATTTCTTCATTAAATTAATTCTCATGTAAAACAATCAGTTTAGAACTTGTATCCGATTTGATAAGTTGTCTTAGTTAATAAACCAGTTTTTAAAAAGCATTTACAGAGTGTTTTTATATAATTTGTATATATATTTATTACTCTATAAATCTGATGCAACTTCTTTCAATGAAATATTCATGATAAGAAAGATTAAGGGTGGCAAAGTTGAAATGCCAAAAATGTTTTTTCTCAGTAAATTGGAAGATTTTTGATATACAAACGTGAAAATTTGAAGATAGGATTTTAGGGCCTGGGAAATCATAATATGTTATCCATTTTGATGTATTTTCTAGAGGGTGCCTCAATAGCTATGTTGTCGGTGTAACTGTGCGATTAACTTTTTTATCGTTGACGGTATCTTTCTATTTATTGAAAAACATTAAAACTGCATAATTTTTGCGACAATAAGGTATACTCATCATTAGTCTCAAAACTTACTGGTTTTCGAGATTTTCGCATTTTTAAACTCTCCTCCATAATTTTCATTTCATTTATTAGCACAAAAATAATAATGTTGGTAAGCGCTGATGTCAGCAAATTTATTATCAGCTATAATATAGCAAGAAATCTGACTGTAAATCACCAAGAAGAGACACTTTTTGACATTTCCATAAAAAATGCGCTGTTGCTAAGGTTTACGAGATTATCTGTGTGTTTACGCTCTGAGAGTAACTGTCGAAATAACTGCTAAAAAGAATTGAGCTGTTTGAATAACTAAATTTAATAAACTAAGTAAACAGTTCTATTGCAAAATAACAAGAAAACTATACATATGGAACGAAAGAGTAGAATGAAAACCACCTGAGAACGCATGCGTGACTAAAGTGACCTAGAAATACCAATATAAAAAATAAAAATACAAACCATAATTTTTTCTTTTGTCGCTAGTTTTTCTTTCTACAAAATCCAATTCTTTACTCAAAGATGGGGAAATATTGCATGCATTTTCTGCACAATTACAACCGGAGCTTGTAATTTGTTCGGTTGGACCTTAAACATTACGATACCTATATAGAATATTGCTTCCAGAAATATCCTTGATCGACAGGGCGTGGAAAATATTTTCCCTGCAATCAGATAAATTTAATATACTTACCTCCTGGACATCCTATGAGCACTGGATAGGTAGCTGGATCGTTGTTGCGAGAGTCTTGAGCTGAATTCCGCTTCGAGTTTTTGCGTTTGTTATCAGTTCTATCACAATCACAGTCTTGCAAAGGTGAAGGATCTGTGAAATTTGGACATTTGTTGATAGATATTTGAGAAAGGTAGTTGATAGGAGAAATGCTTTCATTATTATTGCACGATGAGGTAAAAACAATTGAACAATCACGTACTGGGTTTTGTGAGATAGATGAGCAAAACGTAACACCACGGCCTTGGAATTCATTTATATCGGTTAAACAATTGGGAGTACTGCTAGATAGCTTGGAATTATAAGAGTCACTATCAATTTTTGGAATATTTTCAATACATTCACAATTTTTAGAAGGTACTAACGACTTATCAGAAAGACAAAAACATTGTAAGTTACTAGTAACGAAATTCGGTTGAGGCTGGACAGTACTACGCTTCGGAATACTATCACTGAACAATTTTGAATTTGGAGATTTACTGAGACGACGCAAAGGATCTTGGATTATTTGAGATTTATTGGTGCTACGTCTGGTACTGGTATCCTCTTTTCGGTAAGGATCAATAGCTAGAGGTTTTCCATCACTACCATTTTCGGCCGGCAATCTACAAATAGGAACTTTGTTAGTACTGCGTCTTTGAGCTTGGGAAATTTGTGAGGTTCTAGATTTGATTAAGCTACGTCTAGAATCAGTTTCTTGTTCAGTATCTCCATGAAATGCATTTTCATCACTAGTTGGTGATGAGCTACTATGACTCGTATTAGATGAAATATCACCACTATCACGGTTTTCTATTGATGAGCTAAAAGGTAAACAGCCCAGTCTTTTAGCTTGGGATATTTGTGATTGTCTAGATTTAATCGTAGTACGTCTGGTATCAACGGCTTCTTCAGTATCTATATTATTCATATCAAATTCTAAGTAATCAGGAATGAGACCCGATGATGGAGAGTTGTTACTTTTGCGTCTTTGATCTTGTAATATTTGTGATGGCCTGGTTTTATAAACGCTACGCCTAGTTTCATCTTCTTCAATATCTTCACGTTCTAAAGCTGCAGGAGATTCGCTGCATCTGCATCCTTGGTCTTGTAATATTTGTGATGGTCTTGATTTAAAAACACTTTGTCTAGTTTCATCTCCTTGTTCAATATCTTCAAGTTCCAAACCAGCAGGAGATTTGCTGCTTCTACGACTTTGATCTTGTAATATTTGTGATGGCCTAGTTTTATAAACGCTACGCCTAGTTTCATCTCCTTCTTCAATGTC
>CAJUYG010001708.1:26300-54775 GCA_910591675.1 Galerucella calmariensis | reverse complement strand
TAAATTTTGCTACAACTGAAACAAATACGGGGTCGATCTACCTGGTTGTAATGTAATTTGACGTAAGAGATTTATCAAAAATTTCATGGTGCTCCCTGTAAAGGTTTTGCATACTTAATTAAGGTTTATTACTCCTCGTACTTTCTGTACAGACTATAGTTATTGTTGGTATAACATGGCTTATTGCTCTCCTATATGTCCAATTTTCTTTCATATAATACAAATACCTGTTCATACTTCCATGAAAAGTCTTCCTACACTGTTTAAATAATTTGCTTTAGAATAAATAAAACTCTTTTCATTTATTGTATTTGACATTTGCTAAACTTTTCAAATATCTATGAAAAGATTTTAAATGAAATTTTTCTCTTGACAAGAAATATTGTACTTTGGTCAATTAATAATTTTGCCAAGTTCACTAATTGAGAAATTCGTTACGTCTCGCCTGGAGAAAACCGTATAAAAATCATCATTAATTACGAATTTCTCGACGGTACGGGGAAAAAGGGCATCGGAAAATCAAAAAGGGCATAGGAAACTTTTCCCAAGTTTTCAAACATTTTGGTCAGGACCGGTATTTACAGCATTCACAATACCTAGATGGGTTGAAGAAAGAAAAGATAGGAAGATGAATATGTTAATAATTATCAATATTCAGTTATTTTTATCACCTAATTTAACTATAGATGATTGAGTTTTTGTGCAGATGTATAAAAAGTCGATTACAAAATTTATCTAGAAAGAATTGTTCTCAAAGTTACATTGAGCACAAGCAACAGTTTTCACAGTTTGTTATTGGTTCTTTGGTGAAATATGGGCGGTACAATATGAATAACTTTATAATGAAATATATTCTTCAGTCTCAAGTCGACTCTGTAGCACATTTACATCTTTTAATTGATTATTTTCTACACAATGAGACTGAACCAGTCAGTTTATTGCAGATGACAAACCAATACCATTGAGTGTGAGACTTATTACAACTGTATCATTATAAGTATCAGAAAAGTATTCACTACCTGTTTACAGCTCTAAAAACACTGATTTGAACTAGTTATTTGTATGAAAAAATAGTAAATGAAAAAGTAGCCAAATTCGAAACAGTTTAGATATTCAAACAAGGGTCGCAAACAGTTAGAGGTTGATTAGTCTTTTCCTTAAATGATTTCTTCCCTTTTCAACAAAATATGTTTCCATCCCAAACATGGTTTCATACAAGAATATCCAACTTTAACTAATTTTTTATTGTTCATAAATGGCAGGACTACAGTCTTCCTACAGTCATTTTATCTTGATTTTTGCTTTTTACCGGACCAACCTTTGGATTACTACATGAGATTGAACTTAAGGTGTTTTAACTTCGGTCCCCAGCTCATAATTTACTATTATATACAGGGTGAATCACGACCAACGGGATGGAGGTTTATAGCGAAGCGGTGGAAGTTTTAAAATGTTTTTCACTTTAGTAGTTTGTACATTCATATAGGCTACATTTTAAAATTATTTTGAAATATACAGGATGTTCCAATAAAGTGTGGCGTATCAAAGTTATATGTTTTCTCATGGGACACCCTATATTTTATTGCATTTTCTGATTGCTCCTAAAAAATAAAGTACTCCTTCATGATGGTTCCCTATACCTAAATACAGAGGGTTCCGAGTTATGCTGACTTTTTTAAAAATGTGCACATTTCGGAAAAAAATTAATAACTTGTTGATATATCAAACTCTAGCAAATTTTCTCTTACATCTCAATAGTTAGACATTTGTTGAATGCATTTCACGATTATATACTAAATATCTATTCACAGGGTGTTCAGAATTTTCAGTTTAATTATTAGATCCTTCAATGGGTAAAATCGGGCTTAATTTGAATGGAACACCCTGTATTTTGATAATTCAACATGTTGAAAAAAATGTCCCCTTTCGAATGGTATAAGGGTGTCCTATACCTAGGTATTATACTTTTCGTGCAATTTACAATTTTCTTAAATTGTATGGTGAATCTATTTTAAAACAGTTTTTCTCTTTAAATTTTAAACTGATGATCTGTAAAAAACAGTGAAGTTGCCAATAAATATGCACACTTGTAGTTGCAATTGTAAATTGCACGAAAAGTATAATACCTAGGTATAGGACACCCTTATACCATTCGGAAGAGGACATTTTTTTGAATATGATGAATTATCAAAATACAGGGTGTTCCATTTAAATTAAGTCCGACATTACTCATTGAAGGATGTAATAATTAAACTGAAAATTCTGAACACCCTGTGAATAGATATTTAGTACTCAATCGTGAAATACATTCAACAAATGTCCAACTATTGAGATGTAAGAGAAAATTTGCTAGAATTTGTTATATCAATGAGTTATTAATTGTTTTCGATATGCTCACATTTTTAAGAAAGTCAGCATAACTCGGAACCCTCTGTATTTAGGTATAGGGAACCATTATAAAGAAGTACTTCATTTTTTAGGGGCAATCAGATAATGCAATAAAATACATGGTGTCCTATAAGAAAAAATATAACTTAGATACGCCACACTTTATTGGAACATCCTGTATATTTCAAAATAATTTTAAAATGTAGCCTATATGAATGTACAAACTACTAAAGTGAATAACATTTTAAAACTTTCACCGTTTCGCTATAAACCTCCATCCTGTTGGTCGTGATTCACCCTGTATAATAATGATTATCATATTAAATGCAAGCGCTATGTCTTTTTGTTCAAGTACCGGTGAGAATATGTATCATGTTGGCTCAAGTATATGAATACATTAACTAATGACGTTGTTTTCACATAAAGCTAGCTTTGTAAAAAGTACGGACTCATCATGAAATTTCTGAAACGTGGAAAACTAAAAGTTTATTGTTGTACGTGGATCAGATTTAAATTGAAATAAGTTCTAATAACACAATGGAAGTCAACAAGTTGTAGTGATATTTAATTTGACGAATGTGGAAATTTTGAAACGTAAAAAGATGAGTGAAAACGTGTGATGTCTCTATAACTGATATGAATTCCATAGTGAAAGTTTTCTCATTGACTCTACATTTGGCCATATTTAATGAATAACTTGCTACCTCAATGGTAGTAGTTTAAATCATGTTCTAGTTATTTTTTCACAACAATGGGCTCGTTTACTAAAATTTTAAAATCACTGTTAACTGTCGTAAAACAAATTACTAAGGATGAAAATATGATTCTGGAATTTTCATGTCAATAGAATATGTCGTTCTCCCAATACAACAAATTAAACAAGCATACCGTTTCAGGGCGAAGACTATGACTGCGTGACGTCACCGTATATAAAAGTTACTGTGCACAAACATTACGCTTCTGACTGTTATTCATTTATTTTGAATTACCTACTTACAAAATTTTTGTGTACCATCTGTACCATCAGCTAAGATCTTTGAAAAGTTTATAACTACCATGGTCTCTGGAAAGAAAAAAATCAAGGGGTGATCAATGATTGTCTTTAAGAACACATTGGAGAAGCAAAAAAAAGATAAATTACGAATAGTAGGCTCAGATATTACAATACTGAAAACTATGAAATAGGTTCTTTATATTGGCGAGAAAATAAATATGTTACCCCCAAGTAGCAATTTAAATTATATAAGGGTTGTATAAACAGCTACAAGATATATCTTATAGGATACTGAAATTCTTATAACGGTCTACAAAACAATTAAATAATCCTCATACAACTAAAGAGGGACCATTTTTATACAATTGTTTGGTTGTATAACAGTTCTATTAAAAGTTTATACAACTTTTATATGCCTATTTAATACACATTCATACAACTCTTAATCGACTGTTTCATAATCATTTATACAGCTACTATAAAATGATTCAATAGTGTCATGTAGTCACATCTATAAAATGGGATTGAAGCGGCACTATGAAGGTCTTACAAAATGGTTGTATAAAGCAATATATTTTTTTATAATGCTGTTATTTCGAGCATAATGGAAACATTTTTTCATCTAGCAGTTTATAAGAGCATTTCATTATTTAGTGGAGAATATCAGAACCAAATTATATTTCAATTCGAGCGTACATCCTACATTTCATTTGTAGTAATGGAGACTTATCAAAACGACTTGGTCCGCTTGGGCGGACATCGATAGTAAAATAATAATTTCATTTGGTTGGTTTAATAGCACAAATTTTGATGCGACGCAAATTTTACTGATAAATTATAGGTATACTTTTGGCAACAAAATGAAGCGCTTCAATTCTGGTTAAGTTTCAAGTAGATACTTGAAAAAAATAATAAAATAGAAAATCCTAAGATACTTTTTATTTTATGATTTCAATAGTTCATCACTTCATATGGATATTCTTTCACAATATAATTCACTAAATAATGATAAAGTCACATTTTTCAATATAGTTTCATGTTTTCAACTCAATTGATCATAATGGCGGCGATAGCGGTACAAGAATTGCTTATTTAAACATGGCGATTCACAATACAACAATTTTATCCCAAAGAAATGCCTTAAACAATATTTTATTGTAAAATGGAACGGTATACGATAACTGTTTTATAACGACGATTATTTAGGCAATATACAACTAACCTGACAAGTAATAATCATATTGAGATTCGCGAAAAATCTCATAATATGGTAATATGGTAATAAGAATTTTTCCTACGACCACGTATGGAGACGTCATGAAGCACGTTTTTTTAATTTGGAAAGTAGCTCATATCACCATGGCATTGTTATTTGAAGATAAATTTGAAGCTTAAAACTCAAGCTCGCTTAACAATACGAAATTGTTTGCTTTTAGAGCGAGCCTAACTTAAGCTCAGCTCAAAAGTAAACGGCGAATACGGCCGTTAATTGTCCGACCAAATTACACTTTTTTTAGTTGAAGTAAACTTGACATTTATAATCCGAATTTTGTCGCCATTATATAGGCATCAAAATGAGATATTTCAATGCAAAAGTCACTTCAGTCTTAAAACGCAGATTTTGGAACGAATTTATTCTGTCATACACAGTTTTATCCTATAAGACATTTATAGAGGAGATAGTCTTATAGTATTCAAAGTTAACGTATAAAGGTATTTTATATTGGAAAGAACAAGAAAAACTTATTTTGATGAAGCAGGTAATATTACACATGCTCCTCACTGGTTAAAAAAGCGATATTTGTTAGAGCTGATCCGGACATTGAATCAAATAAAATAATTTCTTTTAAAACATATAATATTCGCCAGCTTTGTTGATAATCTACTGAAAAAGATGACCTGTTTTTTGGGAAAGCAATATTTAATGAAATTCAATTTGTGAAGTACTGATCCATTATTTTATTGAATAATTTTGAGCATTAATAACACCACAAGTTATGAGAGCAATATTATTATCTACGTATTTTAGGAAATTTAGATTAATACAAGCGTGTGGTTATTAATAACCCTCTCAATATGGATTCACAACGTATTTTTTAAGGTAATTTATAACGATTCTTCACTTCTAATTGGAGAAAAAAGGAAATATGTTGACTTATCAGTAAATGCTTTGAGTCTTTTTATGCTTTTTGCCACTGCTTCCGTTTTTTTGCATCCTTATTAATAAATATAAATGTTTTGTTAGATGTTTAAATCCTAGTACTTTTAAATTTTGGAACCGCACAATATTTATAGCTTTTCTTACTGTGGTTCTGGTCTATTGCTTTTTGTGTTAAATAGTTTATTATTTCTGAACTTTCTAATTTCACAAACACAACACTGTTTAGAGTTTGCTGAAACGTTTAGTAATAAGGGTATAAGCAAGCAAAATACTGTTAATAGCTAAGTAGTCATCTAACCGAAAACCGATCGACGCGGTTTTCCCTCTCTGAACGGAAGATATCATATTAGATGACGTCACGCATGAATTTCGGAGAGGAGCGCTGTTTAATTTTTCTTAAGCTACTTATGATTCTCGCTGACGTCTAATTTTTTGCACAGGGCCTCAAAATATTCTTCCTAATGGTAAAATGGAAAAAAATATGCAAATGAGCCCATTATACTTCTATTCACCTAAAAAAGTGTTTTTGAGGGAAATTCATGAATTCCGGAAATTTGATAACTGCGGAGTGTACCTACAGTTGGCCATGAACTTATGTCAAAAAATGCTTTTTTTTTCAATGTTTCGAAAAATCGTGTTAAAATGAAGCTGTCCACTCAATGGCTGTGAATCCCAATACAGAGGCTGCTATAGTTGCGCTGCTTTAATATAGAAAAAGTGAGCGATAACAGTATCACGTATCCAATATAATTTCGAGCCTTTCTTGAAAACTATAGCTTAGACCAGATAACCTGGAACGCAGAACAACGTTATATCCTCTCAAAAATATTCATGTGGTCGTCGTGAAAGAGTATGGCGAAGACCACACAAGTGCTACCAAAGGGGCCCAGTCATATTATGTTGTACTAACAAAATTGTACATTCTTGGAGATTTTATTGTTTCTTATGCTTGGGAAAAGAATGCGATACCGTATTTCTGCTCCTTAAACTTCGAATCAGCTGCTACAAGCTCTTTAAGGGGAATGGGAACTTATTTCACGAGCAGTTATTGCCCACTCGAATTGAGTTGTACCAATGCGAAAACAGGAAGTACTTTGAGCTTGTTGGGCTTAGCAAAAATGCAGCTTACCAGTTTTTGCTAGCATGTCGTGTCAGTTTGAATCAATATCAGATAATCAATATTTGTTGATACAGCGGCTTCGATAAAGGGTTCTTGGCAAGAGGAAATTCAACTTGGTCAACATTGAAAAAATTGTCTTGTTTAAACAAGTTCTCAAACCCTTATGGACATAGGGCATCCAGCTGGAGGGTTCTGCTAGCAAGAGCAGCTCATATATAATCCAGTGGTATCGAAACAAATTAGTGAGGTGTTTTGTTAATGCTCAATGTAGAAGCAGTGTCTGGGCAATAAATATATAGTTTTGGTGATGCTATTAGCGAATTTGCCAAGTTACGTGACAATAATACCAACCAGACGAGAAACCTTTAGAGGATTATTCAGAAAAGCTAGCAGTGAGTGTGCGTATTTGTCGTTCAGTTACAGAAGCCAAAAAGGTCAAGCAATATATGAATTGATGAGGCATTCTTACTCTTACTGTATTTTTGGAACTAGTTTTTTTAACAACATTTCCAATATAAGCGGAAAAAACGCGCTATTCCAATAAAAACCGTTCCTGGAACGTGCACTTCACTGGATTTATTTCTAGTAGACTATCATATCGTTGGAATGTCATAAAATGAAATATTTAATTTCACATTTTGCCACAGATATGATCTACTATGAATGGACCTTAATAAAAATTTGATAACAAAATTTTGCAGTCTTAAACTTCAAAATAATTTTTGATTGTCTAGTTGTCAAATTTTTTCTGTTGTGTCAGTTAGGGATAAAAATTAATTTCTACTTATTTTTTCTTGACAACGGTAGCTGGAACGCTACCGAAACGTTGAAATAAAGAATTTAAAAATATTGTGGTTTAATTTCCCAAGAAATTAAAAAAAGAATGAAAAATATACCACAAGGAACATACAGAAGATAGTTAATTTAAGTTGACAGTTTGTTTTCTGTAGTAAATCTTCCTCCACCCAATGCAAATAAGACAGGAAAATCATATTTTTGGGAAAAAATAGAAAATTGATTAGATAATTGCGGACATAATTGTTTTAAGCACATATGCCATTAGTATGGTATAACCAAACCTATTAGTTGGAAGTTCGGAAGTGAGCAGGGAAATACGAGATGAAAAATGTGAAGCGCCTCACTAGTAAACCAAGCGCATATTTACAATATGAATATTTGATGCCAGCAGATACAATTTTGAATGTAATTCAGATCATAAAAGCGTATAGGAAGTTGGGAATAAGTACTTATTATGAAAGTGTATAGAACGCAAGGGCTTATATAAAATGTATAATTTTATGAAATGTGAGTGAACATAAAAACAAATTGGAAAAATAAAAGTGAACTTCTTGTAAACGTTACCTTTTCCCTTCTATTCACAAATAATGTTGACTGTATTCAAATATGCAGTGTGTAAAAGCCAAATGAAATGAATTATTTCGGTTACTGTGAAAGTTTATAAAAAACCCTGAAAATTGACATTCTTCCACCCCCTTTGAATGACAGGTAAAACCTCCAAATTTTGAATGCGAAGCATACGCTTGTGATATATCGTTTGAAAGGTCTCTAAGCTGCAAGTTGGTTGTGAGTTGAATTAGATTTAGATTAGATTAGAATTGGAGTGGCTCTTTGTCCTATCCCACTGCGACCTTTGCAGATCTATTGTGGTCCTCCCTATATTTAGAGCTCAATATCTAGCTTTATTCTTTTTATTAGACCTAATAGCCTGGATACCGCCTCCTTTGCGTAGCTCTCTGCCCTCGGTTTTTCTTCTCCGAATAGGTAAAACCGCACCCTTGCTAGGCCTTCGCACTCACAGAGTATGTGCTCCGCCGTTTCTTCTTCCTGGCAGAACCTGCATAGGCTGTCATCTGCAAGGCCAATTGTGTGCATATGTTTCCTCAGCCTACAATGTCCGGTCGGCATCCCCACCATCATCCTCGTCGTTTCCCGACTTTGACTTAGTAGGTCGTGTGACAGTTTTGTCTAAGGGCTTTTAAGGAATAATTTTGCGTGTCTTTGTCATGGGGTTTCATACCACCAGCGCAACGCCTGGTTGTTTATCCATTTGTGGATGCTCTCTTCACTTAGGCATTTTGCAATTCCACAGGAAGGTTCTGGCCCTATCATGACCTCCGTTGCTTCCTGCTTGGCTAATTCGTCAGCCTTTTCATTGCCTTTTATTCCTTGGTTGCCTGGTACCCATGCTAGGGTCACTCTATTATGACTACCTAGTCTGTTTAGTGCCTTCCGACACTCCCACACCAGATTTGATGTTATCTTATATGAGCGTATCGCCTTAAGTGCTGCTTGGCTGTCGGAGTAGATGACGATACTTTGGTTATCGACCTCCTGTCCCATCAACTCTTCTGCACAGCATTGCACTGCCAGTACCTCTGCCTGAAAGACAGTAGCATGTTTCCCTAGGCTTAGAGAGATCGTGATCTTCTCTTGTACCCCATATATTCCAGCTCCTACTCCGGAGTCTGTTTTCGAGCCATCAGTGTACCAGTTGAGATTCGCCGTTATAGGAGGCACTGCTTCCCAGTCCTTTCTCTCTGGAATGTAAACTGTATAGTCGTTTGTAAAGCTATATTGAGGAGCAATCTGATCAGTTGGCATTCCCAGTATTGGATCTGCCTTTATTTCTTCATATAGCTCTTTGTAGACCTTACCGTGTTCTTGGCTTATCGGAGAAGGTCCCTGTAATAATCTGTGACTAACAGATCTTGCATTTCCTTGTATGAGGATATTGGTGGTAGGTTTACTATTACCTCCAGGGCCGCGGTCGGAGTCGTTTTCATGGCCCCCGTGATACTTAGGCAGGCCTGCCTTTAAATACCATTCAGCTGCCTCTGCGCTCCAATCTGCAGTGTCCTGGGCCACCAGACAACTGATCCATAGGTTATCATTGGCCTCACAACCTGTGTGTATAACCATTTATTTGGTCATGTTGGGATTTAAACCCCAATATCTTCCACACATTTGCCTGCACCTTCCAAGGGCTATTCTGGCGTTGTGTGTGGTTTTTTTCAATGTGGGAGTTCCATGTGACCTTTTGGTCAAATATTACCCCTAGGTATTTAACTTCTTTCGCAAATGGAATTTCCACTCCGTTAATTTGCGGCTTTTGTAGACCTTGCAACCTTGCTTTTTTGTAAACGGTACCAGTGTAGTTTTGTGGGGGTTCACTGCCAGTTCTTCCTCCCTACACCAGCCATTCACCATAACAAGCGCCCTTTGGGTGCGCTCTGATATTGTGTCTGGAAACCGTCCTCTTATCACGATAGCAATATCGTCCGCGTACCCCAGGCACTGAATACCTTCATCTGAAAGCCTTACTAGAAGCGTGTCTACTAGAATCGCGCACAAAAGGGGCGATAAGACGCCTCCTCCTCCTCGAGGACAACCCCTTTCCACCCCCGCTATGATGGCTGCTTCCTCAAGGGTGGATGTGATTATCCTATTTCCTAGATTAGCTGCAAGCCACCCGCAGATGATGGGTTCGACCCCTTTCTTTCCATACACCTTGTTATAGATAATGGAGAGGCGTTATTGAATGCTCCCTCTATATCCAAAAAAGTAGCTACTGCTATTTCCTTGTCGTCGATCGACTTGGACAGTAGCCTGTTTAGATCGTCCAGAGCCAAGTCTGTTGACTTACCCTGTTGATACGCATACTGACTCTTTCTTAGAGGGCGAGCTTTCAGAGCGTTGTCCTTTAAGTACCTATCCACTAGCTTTTCCGAAGTCTTAAGCAGAAAGGACGTTAGGTTGTGAGTTAGTTGCAATAAACTTGAAGATGATAACATTTCTGAATAGAGAAAGATGTTTCCCCTTCTAATTACAAACCAGAATTGTTATATCGTGCAGATATCTCAAACCCGTTTAACTTAGGAGAGTAATTCAATGACTGGCTAGGCACATAGTCCGAGGAGCAGCTGTCAACACGTGAACAGTCTCTATTCTTTGGAAAGTAATTTTCGAAAACTTTGGATGTCGTTATAATAGTACGAAACTATGACAATGAACGTATCTTGATTAAAATATGGTCATAGAGAAAATAATAATAATAATAACAATATGATCGAAAGGGTTTCAAGCTCGCAACTTCTTTCACATGAGTTATATTTTTCTGTTGAATAAAACGCTGTTATAATATCTAATGAATACTTTCTCCCTCATACGGTATACCTTATTTCTCTTATTCAATATTGGATAGTTTTTCATAGAATGTATTCACTGAGAAACAATAGTAGCGTTTCTGTGTTAAACATGTCCGAAGAATAATATAAAATATTTCAAATTACCGAATAAAAAACGGTCCTGTGTCTATTTCAACTTATGGATTCGAAGCTGGTGTACGTCATAATCGTATTTTCACAGAAAGTCGAGGAAATAAATTGAAAGAAATTTATATTGGAACTCGTGCCGGTGAAAGGAACTTGGGTCATTTAATTGTTACGATTATACCTAGAAACTTTATGAACGAACCTTTGAATTCGGCTGGATTTTGTGTTGTAAAACCAACTTTTGATGCCAACGGCGAAATTTAGATGTTTTGGAGCCATACGCTGTTTCTCAGGAGATATGTCATTTTTAGAACTTTAGTTCTTTACGTCGGGTTATGTTTGAGCGACCGGGGGTCGCGACGCAAAAGATCTAACCGTTACGCGTTACGTTATGTTACGTTGCTTCGTTATGTGCCTTGCTTGCGTGCTTGTGCTCTCTCCTCAGTCTCTCTCTCGCTTACGGAGCAGCGATTCATATGCTCCGGCCGAGATTCGAACCCGGGCCGCCCGCGTGTAATGCGAGCATTCTACCACTGAACCACCGACGCCATATTAAAATTCTATGCAAAGCTTGTATTCGCAGTGCTGGTGATCTACTCGAATTTGTTCGAATCAATTTTTACTATGAT
The DNA here is from genome assembly GCA_910591675.1 of Galerucella calmariensis. NCBI lineage: Eukaryota > Metazoa > Arthropoda > Insecta > Coleoptera > Chrysomelidae > Galerucella > Galerucella calmariensis. Next base: position 43,191 of record CAJUYG010001708.1, on the reverse strand, counting down.
TTCCATAATTTTTCGTTTATTTATAGCATCGGTTGTCAAAATGACATGAGGATTGAGGGGTGTAGCACATTTACTTTTCGAAATACAGGGTGTTAAAATTTTGAAAACATGAATGTTTTAATTCGATAACTTTAAAATGGATGGATAAATTGATTTGACATTTGGCAGGTTGTTTTTAAATGTAAAAGGGCATATTTTGAAAGAAATTGTAGTTTGTGCAACTAGTGTGGATATGATGGCCATATCGCACGAGGACGAAGTTTGAGCACGACGCCGTAGGCGGAGTGGTCAATCGTTAAATCCACACGAGTCGAGCAGCATATTTTTTCTACGATCCACTTAAGAAAAAATCTAGAAAATAAAAAATTCCTATAAACTGTAATATAACTTCAAATGAAAAATTTAACAATTCAATTTTATGTTTCCACTAATTTTGTGGTAAGCGTACAGTTCTTGAATGTCCAATTTGTATAATGCTACGATATCCTTTTTTAAATATACGATGCTGTTATAAGTAGATGTTGCCAGTCGGCCAGTAGTACCTCATGAAGGGTACCGTACCATTATCTGTAATAATGAATATTCTGCTAAATATTTCAAACGTCTACCTGTTGTCGTTATTAATATCAAGCAGAATAATTATTTAAAAATAAAATTAACAATAAAAAAAACTTCCTCACAGGAAATCGAACCCGGGTCTACCGCGTGAGAGTCTGGTATGCTTACTACTGGACCACCAAAGAATATGCAGATCGTTTATCTGTAACGTCAGATGTATTACATAATTTTTGCTTAAAAGGAACTAAAGTTCCCACCGTGTGTCCTGCAACACGTTCTACCTTTTTTTTCCTTTGATGTTTTTCGCCGGGTTCACTTGGACTGGACTGGACTTGTTCACTGGATTTTTTTGAGTTGTTATTAGAACGCCGAGACAGCAACATTGTTAGCGGCTGTCCGGCAAATTTGTTGAATAAGATGTTTATTTTACTGGAATATAGTATTACATTTAGAAAAGTTGGAGTTTGATTTTAAAGGAAACAAGTGCAAAAATGAAGTCCTCTGTTGTGTTGTATAATCAACAATCATATTAAAAACAACATATGATATTTGATTTTAGGCAGGTCTCTACGACGAATAGTTTCCAAAATACAGCACTTTGTATTCTTATCCAGCCACCCTGTACAAATATACACGTTTTGTTTATAATAGTTGAAAGCTTAAGCGAATACAACATCTATTTAAATATTTAAAACACTCCTAAATTCAAGCATCGAAAGGGGCACTTAAAACATTAAGGACGGGATTCAAGTGGAACATGGAACCTAAATGCGTCTAATTTGTATTTGTTGTGAGAATCTCCTTTATATTTAAAGATTTAATGAAACAATGAATTGTCTAGTAAATTTCGACCCGGGTCTCGAATACTTAAACGCGAATCATTAACTTTTCTTTATAGCAAGTTCGTTAATCTGTAAACAGCCCTTATTAGAATAAGAGCAGCAACGTACAATTTTGTTTTTGATGTGAGAAAATGTTTGCTAATTAAAAAAACAAGGAACTCCATTTAATTCATTCTGTTCATGGGAATGAAAAAGGGGACTTGTCAAGGCTATTGCGCAATGTTTGAAATAAACATTCTTTTTCGTTGTAGCATATACCATATAAGTGAGGGATTTGGCAATTATGAATATTATAAAAGAGAAAGGCTAATCCCTTAAGTGCAGGATGTTGGGATTCCAAAGGATTAAAATTCCACGTAGGTAAATGAGCAGCAAAAATTCATTAACCATGTTGCCTCTGACCCTTTGTACCGAGTGTCTGACTAAGAGAGGTAACCCGCTGTATCTCAGAAAGCATTTATCGTTAATGCTAGAAATTATTTTCATGTTTCCAGCTCCAACACGGTTGAGTAGGATAATTTCCAACTGTTTCTCGTGTGGGAGTTTGTGATACAAATTTTTTTTCCTATTAGACACCAGGTACAACAATCAATCAATCGCATCGTTTTCAATTATATCTTCTGTAAGTTCCTTGTGGCATTATTTATTATTTTTTCTCTTATTTTTTGGGAATCAAACCACAGTAATGTTTTTTATTTTCTTTTATTGGAACTTTAGTTCTTTACGCCAGGTTATGTTTGAGCGACAAGGGGTCGCGACGCAAAATATCTGACCGTTACGCGTTACGTTACGCTGCGTTATGTTACATTGCTTCGTTATGTGCCTTGCTTTTGCGTGCTTGTGCCTCCTTAGTCTCTCTCTCGTTCACGAAGCAGCGATTCATAATAATAAATATGCTTCTACCCGGATTCGAACGACGCCGTAGGCGGAGTGCTCAATCGTTTAGGTGCGATATGGACAATCCACACGAGTCGAGCAGCATATTTTTTCTACGACCGACTTAGGAAAAAATCTAGAATATAAGAATTTCTATAAACTGTAATATAACTTCGAATTAAAAATTTAACAATTCAATTTTATGTTTCCACTAATTATGTGGAAAACGAATGTCCAATTTGTATAATGCTACGGTTTCCTTTTTTAAATATACGATGCTGTTATAAGTAGATGTTGCCAGTCGGACTCCCTCATGGAGGGTACCGTACCATTATCTATAATAATGAATATTCTGCTAAATATTTCAAACGTCTACCTGTTGTCGTTATTAATATCAAGCAGAATGATTATTTAAAAATAAAATTAACAATAAAAAAATTCCTCGCGGGGAATCGAACTCAGGTCTACCGCGTGAGAGTCTGGTGTGCTTACCACTCAACCACCAAAGAATAAGCAAATTGTTTATCTATAACGTCAGATGTATTACATAACTTTTGCTTAAAAGGAAGTAAAGTTCCTACCGTGTGTCCCGCGACACGTTCTACTTTTTTCGACGTTTCGGTAGCCACCATTGTTAAGATTAACTAATAATAAAATAATTTTTGATCCCCATCTAACACAACGAAAAAAAATATGACAACTAGACAATCAATAATATTTTGAAGTTTAAGACAATACTTTGTTATCAAATTTTATTAAGGTCCATAGTAGATCACATCTCTGGTAAAATGTGAAATATTTTATTTTATGACATTCCAAAGATATGATAGTCTACTAGAAATGGAATCCAGTGAAGTGCACGTTCCAGGAACGGTTTTTATTGGGATAGCGGTTTTTTCCGCTTATTTTGGAAATGTTGTTAATAAAACGCGTTTGTTGTTACTTTTTTTGTGTATGATTATTTTTGTTTTCAAAATATGTATAACTCAGTTTGGTGATTTTGTGTATTGAAGTGTGTATCGATCAACAACTATTCCAATGATAAATCATGAGAAAACCTGGATAAAAACTTATTATGCTATCCTGATAACGCAGGTAATTGATTATTGGAAATTTCTATTTCTAACATTGGTAACCAAATTTGACTACATTCGGCTGAAATACTAGCTACACATTTATCTGCATTCAGTTGTATTAAAGCACTTTTTTTGATTTTTCGTCTTCCATTATTGGGCTTTTTCAATATTTTTTTACCGGCTGATAAGGGCAATTCTACTGTAATTATAAACAAAGTTGATTATGATTCAAAAGTAATGGATTTATTAATAAATGGCCCTACCAAATGATCCTACCAAATCAATTGAAACCAAAATTTATAAGACACTTTTCAAATTCAAGAACGAATTTGCTAGTCGTGAAAGAACAAGGTTAACACCTGAATACAGTAAACAACCACATTTTTATGGTTTACCAAAAATTCATAAACAAAACATACCATTACGACCAATTTGTATCACTATTAATTCCCCAGGCAGCAAACTATCAAATTATATATTAAAAATCATTGAACCCCTCGCAGGACAGACAGATTCATACATCAAAAATAGCAATCATTTTTTAGAAAAACTATCGGATTTAAAGTTCAACAAAAGCCATTATTTGGTCAGTTTTGATGTAGTTAGTCTATTTACAAATATACCGGTATAATACAGAAAACAATAGAACTTGTCAAATCGAAATTAGAAATAGATCAGACCCTTACAGAAAGGACCAAATTGAGCGTAGCAGCAATAATAGAATCATTAAAATTATGAATAACAAAAACATATTTTCAGTTTAATAATGATTCTTATTAACATGATTTTGGTCTTGCCATAGGCTCTTGCCTTTCACCAATTCTATCGAATATTTACATGAAATATCTTTTGAAGCCAAAATAGTAAATAATCAAGAATTAAAACCAATTGTCTGGTGGAGATATGTAGACGACATTTTTGCAATATGGCTTCATGACTTAGTATCTCTGAATGATTTCTTAACGTATATAAATGAAGGAGACAAATCTATAAAATTTAAAATTGAAAATAACAATTTTTTGCCATTTTTAGATGTTCTTATCAATAAAACACCTACAGGGTATAAAACAAGTGTTTATCGTAAGCCATATAGGTATTTGAATTTTGAATCAAATCATGCTATAAGCGTTAAATAAGGAGTAGTAAAATCTTTATACGATAGGGCCAGAATCATTTGCTCTAATGATAATCATTTCACAAAGGAGAAAACTCTACCAAAAAATGTTTTAAATGCCAATAATTACCCGGCAGAATTTGTAAATGAAGAAATTAAGAATATAGAGAAGGGCTCATTGTTAATACACCATAATAATCACAATAATATTAATAATTCAGCTAAAATGATTTTTAAAAACTTGACAATATCGTATGTTAAGGGTTTATCAGAAAGAATCAAGAAAATTGGTAATCAATTCAATATTCGAACTAGCTTCAAATCTTACAGTACGTTAAGATCTATACTAACAAAAACAAAACCAAAAAATGAAGAACAATCTTCAAAAAATTGCATATATCAGATATCTTGTGCATGCGACAAAATCTATTCAGGTGAAGCATCTAGACCATAGAAAGTCCAAATAAGTCAACATAAAAAATATATCAAAGATGGGGAGTTCTACCCTGCAGTGGTGGCGCCCATATGTTTAACATGAGTAGTGGCGCCAAATCTGACAGACCCACATTTTAAAATTTTTCAAAAATACAGTTTGTGACTATTTAATTTTTTCTTCTTCTTAATTATGTTTATACATTACTTTTAACCAGAATTAACCCTGCCAATACCCAGAAAAACATTGTATATTGAAAAGTCAAGTAAAAGTTAACACGTATCTCTTTTTATTAAAAATAAATCAAACATACAAAATTGAGCGATTTGCTTTAAGAAAAAAACTAAAAATCAAAAAGCAATGTATTGTATCTTAAAGAATAAGGTATCGCTGAGCCGTTTCTTCAGTTTTCGGACTCCGGTATGCAACTCGGGCACAGAAATTCAGCATGTGATAAACAAATAAATTTTTTGCAAATTTTGCAGAAATAACGCGTTTTACTGTCTTTTTTGCAAAGATAACAACGTTTTTTCACACCTTCCTGTTTAGTGTCAGAGTCAGACAAATGTGCTTGAATAATATCGGCTTCTCCCTCAGACTCAACATCGTCATATATTTCTTCTGTGTCACTAACAACTTCATCTAGAAGCTGAAGCAATTTGGCCTGATCTTTCTCATAATTCATTTTCCTGAAACAATATAGTTTATTTTAATAAATATAAAAACTAAATCACAATAATTGTTGCGTTCGTGAATAAAACATAATATTATTTGACTTACCTGCCAACAAAATTTTTGTTACACTAGCAGTGGCGCCAAGTCTGACAGACCCAAAAGTCGCACAGAACCTATATAAAAAACTTTCTCGACGAGAAATCTACCACAATCACTAATATACTAACCGGTAGGAAGGTACTGGCCGCACCAAGCTGCTGGGCCCGGCTCCCCCACTTTTATGTATGAAATAAATCCGCTCGGGTCTGACAGACTTGGCGCCACCACTGCAGGGTTAAGTCAGGTATTTGTAAACATGCCTGGAAAGAGGGGCATAAAATTCAATGGGATTCTACAAAAATATTAATGAAAGAGCCCAATAATAAAAGACGAAAAATCAAAGGAAGTGCTTTAATACAACTAAACGCAGATAAATGTGTAGCTAGTATTTCAGCCGAATGAAGTCAAATTTGGTTACCAATGTTAGAAAGAGAAATTTCCAATAATCAATTACCTGCGTTATCAGGATAGCATCATAAGTTTTTATCCAGGTTTTCTTATGATTTATCATTGTAATAGTTGTTAATCGATACACACTTCAATACACAAAATCACCAAACCGAGTCATACATATTTTGAAAACAAAAATAATCATACACAAAAAAAAGTAACAACAAACGCGTTTTATTAACAACATTTCCAAAATAAGCGGAAAAAAGCGCTATCCCAATAAAAACCGTTCCTGGAACGTGCACTTCACTGGATTCGATTTCTAGTAGACTATCATATCGTTAGAATGTCATAAAATAAAATATTTTATTTCACATTTCACCTGAGGTATAATCTACTATGAATGGACCTTAATAAAATTTGACAACAAAGTTTTGTAGTCTTAAACTTAAAAATATTATTGATTGTCTAGTTGTCATATTTTTTTTCGTTGTGTCAGATAGGGACCAAAAATTATTTTATTATTAGTTAATCTTGACAATGGTAGCTGGAACGCTTGTCGAAATAAAAAAATAAAAAACATTATTGTGGTTTGTTTTTAATTATGTCTCCTCGAGTCACACTGTATTTTGAAAAAACTGTTTTCCCTTTCAAACTTTCGCCTTTTTGACGCCAGTAATCGAAACGTTAGGCAAATGTGATGGTTGAAATTCGTGGAAGGAAACTATCAGATTGATCGTCATATCTCTTCTGCCTGTCCCTAATGCCCTATGGACTCAAACAGTACACACCATGACCTGACACATTTTTCGGTTAACTCTGTCCCTATCAGCCATGATACATATTACCATGGACTACTTCACGCCAATTCCTGTTACCAATCTTTCCACTCTGAGGGTACTCTTCTTATTATTATCCATTTGACCTTCTCATTCCAGCTACACTAGCTGTAAACACTGAACACAGTTTAATAGTATATTACGTAGCAAAAAATGTAAGTACCTAACCCATTACGCACGAAATGAAAAAGTTTCGTTAAATTTCATGAGTGCTCATAATTTGATCTATTTCGCTACTAGCAGACATATTCGTAGGTAAAGTTGAGAAAATGTTCGGATACTATATTTTGTCAAAAAAATTGACAGCATAAATGAGATGACGCTTATTTCCATAACAAGAAAACGCGTTTTATTTTTTTAAGAAATTGTATAATGTGTTGCCGACATTTAGGGGCATCACTCTTTCAAAATAAAATGTTATTCTCCAATGCTAAAAGCTTTTATGTTTTTTCATTGATTAAAAGTATGTGAATAAACCAAATAAAGTAGTACGTGAATAGAAATTTGCTTGTAAATTAATTAAACCAAGAAGTTTGAGTTTTCTTCTCAAAACGCACGTGTATGTTATGAGATCTCATTACGTGCATGTTATTGTTAATAGAGAGTTTTTGAAAACGTACACATACTGAGCCGGTAGCGGTTAACATAATTCTAACCGCACGACTATTTTGACAGATAAATATATAGTTTTCGAACCTCCTGCGTCCCAACGGTAACGATAACACAAGTTTTTGTTTGTTGCAATATTCTTTGATTTGTTGCTGCTCGCAAGAGGCGTTTCAAAATAAAAAAAAATGTTTCCCAGTAAATTTGCAGAAATTTTAGTGAATTATGACCCATTTTGAGGGATCTGCATAAGGGTTGTTTGCCAAAATTTCAGTTAGCAAAATCTGATTGTCTTCCTCAGAGGACCGAATCCTACTTCTTTTCAGATTGCTCAAGACAAATTATGATAGCATGATAATTATTAATAATATATGCTATCGCAATTCGCAAAGTTGATTGTTGAAATTTTAGTGGAAAAAACAGATACCAGAGACATCATACAGAATACAGACATCACTCACTGAATTGAGGTTAGATTTCTGGTCTTTCCGTGGCCTTTTCGTTAATGCAACCGCTATGTCTACCGTCCGTAAGATACCGGTGGTGTACGGGAGTGATATACGCTAAGTGACATACCGTATGTCAAAGTTGTCAAATAGCGTTAATCGGAGTGTTGTTTAAGCCGCTTCGAAAACTCTCTAATAGTATAATACGTAACGTGTGTGGTAAGAAGCATTTTACGCACGAATGGAAAAGTTGCGTAATTCCGTGAGTGCGTAAAATGCTTTACAACACGAGTTACGTACTATACTTTACCTACGACCTACTTCTACTTGTATTTATAACAAGCATAAGAAATAGCAGTTACATAATGAGAGGTGCTTGGTAAACTCCATCTCTATTACTCTATTACCAATGAAAGAAGCACTTTGAAGAACTAACGTTTAATCATCATTAATATATTGTTGATAATCGAAAGTCCATTTTTCAATTATAATCAATACATACTTTTAGCCCATTGGGCTTTTCATAGTTAAACGTGGCCATATCGAATGTTTTCAAATAGTAAATTTTGAATAAAATGGCGACTTCTATTGACAGTTCCTAAGATGTTGCTAGGGAAGCCGTGCGATTTACTTTAGAGCTGTGCGTTTTTTTTACAGTGCGTAATAGACATCATTACATTGATACCGACTCTGTGTTATTGACTGATCACAGGGGGGGGGTCGTAGGTAAATGTCATTTACAAGGAATGTTGACAGTGCGATTTTTGACGTTTACAGACATGGCGTAGAAAAACTAGTTTACCTTCAGTCTCTGCAGGAGATAACCTGGTGATTGAAACGCGCTATAGTGTGGTCTTGGTGCAGTAGCTGTGTTAAGTGTCGACTATCGCCAGCGGTTCCAGAATTCTCCCCAGTTTAACCCTTCGGCGGGCGCGCTATGGCACTGTGTACCGAAGTTTTACTGTTTTGAACGTCACGCGTCTCCTGTTACCCTAAACACCTTATGCTTCTGAGTATTCCATGTTGACTATATCTGTTAGAGACTGCTGAAGTCAGAAATCTTTTATATGCACTCAATCAGTCTCAGTTCAACGTCAAACACGAGGAGTTCAGTTTTCGGCACTGCGTACCGTATTTCGTGTAGAATGTTTGTGTGTAAAAAACATAGTGAGCATAGAGTTTATTGTAACATGTGTAATAATGTAGAGACTGACGAAAGTGATGTTTAATTTTCTACTAGCTATGTCAAATATTTAGTTGGTTTCATTTTTTATTGTCCTTTCGTCAATGTTCCTTGCCATTATTTATGTTTATAGCGCCTTTTATTTTTATTTGTTTTTTGAGTTCCTTGTTGTGTTTTATGTTCAAAATATGTTTAATTATATTTTTTAGAAGGGCATTTGTATTTTATTTCATGTCTAAAATGAAAAATGAATAGCGGTACAGAGTACCGCCGCGCGCCTGCTCATGTGAAATTCTTAGGCGCGCCCGCCGAAGGGTTAAGGCATATAACAACTAGCATTTGTAAAATAATTGTTCACAAATAATGAGTCAGCTGCAGTGAAAAGTATAAAGTTCATTCGAAATTTTATGTCATTTATTGAATTATTCAGGTACAAGTCAAACGGTGTGTAACAGTTTCATGGGATAATTTCATTCGTTCAGAATAACTGTCTCAAATATTTCCGATTTTCCAAACTCCATTTTATTTCTAACATCTTAGAGCGAATTGGGAAGGAAAGATGTTTGTGGAACGTATTAACCAACAGAAAAGACAGGATCATATGATATATCTCGTGTTACGAAATACTGACTAGCACGGTAATAGAGTGGACGCTGGAGGGTAGAAAAAATTACATGAAACTGATTGAGAAAGACGTATGTTCTGAAAGCGACGCTGAGAAAGTAGCTCTTGACAATATCTTATGTTGAATTGCAACAAACTATAACTAAAATGGTCACAATTTTTGAATAAGATAGTATGAATGAAATAGATGGAGAGTTGTAGCAACGTATACAGGGTGTCCCATAACTAATGGACAATATAAGAACTGTAGAAAGGTGTGATAAAAATAAGTCGTTTGATACAAACATGCACTAGTGAAATGTTAATAGTAAGCGAGATATGGGGCGTTAAAGTTGACAAAATATTTTTGAAAATTCGTAATATTTAGAAAACAACTGAATGTATTGGTCTCGAAATTGGTACACTATGGTTTTTAATGGAAATAAGCATGATATTGCCTTAATTTTTAATAATACTTCTAGATGGCGCTGGTTACACAGTTAAAATTTGATAGATCAGCGGTATTTTTTTCCCCTTTATAATGTGCATTTTATTACAAAATAATTAGAACTGCATCATTTTGGAACAAAAAAGGTATACTTGTTCAATTCCCATATTTTAAGTCGTTTTCAAGATATTGCCTTTTTAATACTGCTTGCCACGCCGGCATTTAAAAATTATCACCTAAATAAAACATTGGTTGTTCTAAGAATACAATTTGATTGGAAAAAGAAAAGAAAAAAAAACAATAATTACATTTATTTCATTAAATGTTGAAAGTGACCACCGTTTACTTCAATACATTTTTGTAAAGTTTTTTGTAAATGTTGTCTTACTTTAAAAAACATCGCGTTGCCATTTTTTAAAGTATTTGCGGCTTCATGAATTTTTGCTAATAGTTCGTTTTGGTTATGAATTTCACTATTGTAGACTAACGATTTTAGATATCCCCATACATAAAAGTCCAAAGGATTAAATTCTGGGGAACGAGGCGGCCAAGGAAACTCACTGCCCCGTCCAATCCAACGATGCGGAAAATTGTTATTTAAATGCTCCCGGACTATAAGTGGATAATGTGGGGGAGCACCGTCCTGCATAAACCACATATCCTGCCTTACAATTAAAGGAACTTCATCAAGTAAAATGCCTAAATTATTTTGCAAAAATTCTAAATAATTTACCGCATTTAATCTGTTAGGGAGTTCAAATGGACCAATGAAATTATCGCCAATGATTCCACACCAGATGTTGATTGAAAACTTATGCTGAAAATGAGTTTCTTTGTATTGATGAGGATTAGCAAAATCGTAATAGTGGTTATTTCTCCAATTAAATACTCCTCTGCGTGTGAATGTAGCCTCGTCCGTAAACAGTACCTTTTTTAAAAATATTGGATCTTGATTGATCTTACCGAGGATTGATTGACAAAATTGTAGTCTCCTTGGTAAGTCATTGGGTAATAAATTTTGTACAGGCGTGAAATGATATGGGTACAATTTTTCTGTATGTAAAATTCTTGACACACTTGATTTACTTACACCAGTAGCTGCCTGCAAGCGCCGAGTACTCAATTCAGGATTTTCTATAATTCTTGTTAAAATTTCATCTTCCATATCAGCTGTAATTATTTTAGGTCGACCACCAGAATTTTTCTTACGAAAAGAGCCGCTTTCACCTAAATTGGAGTACAATCTTTGAAATTTTTTACGACTGGGTACAATTCGGTTTGGATATAACTGCACGTATCGTCTAACTGCAGCACATGCATTATAATTTACTTGTGCATAAACACAAATCATATCCCTTAGTTCATTATTTGTAAATTCATTGCCTCTAGGCATTTTTAATGAAAGCCGTTTTTTAGTTCAGAAGTTAAAAACACAGTAATGACAACTTTTCGCTTTCAACTAGTAAATTAATGACAGTTCTTTTAATAGTCACAGCCCTCCTCAAAATATTCTAGTAATTAAGTTGCAGTGTAATGATATGCACTGCAATATTAAAATAGCAATATCTTGAAAACGACTTAAAATATGGGAATTGAACAAGTATACCTTTTTTGTTTCAAAATGATGCAGTTTTTATTATTTTGTAATGAAATGCACATTATACAGGGGGAAAAAAAATACCGCTGATCTATCAAATTTTAACTGTGTAACCAGCGCCATCTGGAAGTATTATTAAAAATTAAGGCAATATCATGCTTATTACCATTAAAAACCATAGTGTACCAATTTTGAGACCAATACATTCAGTTGTTTTCTAATTATTACGAATTTTCAAAAATATTTTGTCAACTTTAACGCCCCATATCTCGCTTACTATTAACATTTTACTGGTGCATGTTTGTATCAAACGACTTATTTTTATCACCCCTTTCTACAGTTCTTATATTGTCCATTAGTTATGGGACACCCTGTATAGTTATTCAAATAACAGTCATTCCAAATAAACATATCCTAGGTTAATTCAGCAGTATTAAAATAGATTGTAGGTACAAGATCTAGGAATATAACTTACTTCTTATGTTGAATCGTATTAAATCAACTGAAATAACTGGACGAATCTGAATAGGTAGGTATTCTTATTTGTCGCGGACAATCCACACATCATCATCCAGCCCTATACTAAGCAAAGCTTGCATTATTGGTACCAGATGATTGATTAATATACTACTCATATGCTTTTTTCCTAAATACATATAGATAATGATAAATACATAAATGTCTGCAGGTAGTACAAACATTGGTTCCCTCGACGGAAATTGAACCTCCTTCCCCTGCGTTGCAGACGAACCTCCGCCCGCTGATAGAACGAGGCAGGTCAAAAACTGGAGAATGCCACCCCGGCCACCTATATTCTCCAGTTTTTGACCTGCCTAAAAAGATTTGAGCATCCGAGGCTGGGTGAGTGACGTGATCTGAAATGTTCGTGTTTTAAATCATTAAAATTTGTCTACAAAATTCTAATTCATGACCTGGTGCTCAAGCCTGTTAAACCTCATTCAAAAACCAGGAGGAGTGATTTGACTTTGTCAGATTATTAATATTGACATCAGCTGGCTAAAAGGAAAATTGAATAATAATCCAACATTCCTAAATAACACTCTAAAGTATCAATACAACGTACCGTTATGAATATATTGTTTTGAAATACTTAATATTATAAAATATCGTTATGAAAAGTATCAATACTAAAAATTACAATATTTCATAGATACGATATATGTCAGAAACAAATTTCCTGAACAAAATACACAGATTTAATAGTTTATTTCATATTGTACCACCATCTGTAGTCGTGTATTATGAACCATAATACACTACAGTGTATTATGAACCATAATTCACGACAGTTGATATATGGGTACCATATACCTTTAGTTAGGAGGTAAAATATTGACTTATTATTAGGTGGTCGTGGACAAAAATAATATTTCATTATATATAACTGCCGTATTCAATTATACCTGTCAATTATTTCTAAATCGTCATCATCTTCTTACATTTTCATCCCGATGAGACAAATTACAAATACAAAGATCTACCATCTATCAAAGCACAATTTACTCAAATATAAACTGTCATAAATCAACTTCAAAATTAGTATTTCGAGCTTAAGTGGAACTTTAAGCCGTGGATATTCTGAGCTTAGTTAAGGTATCCTTAATGTCGCGTTGAAGATGCCTTTAAATACGGTGCGAACGACTTAGTGACACTTAACGTTTAAGTGTAACCGGTGCGAATGACCCTAAGTGTCACTTAGTTAAGTATGACTTTTTGGGATAATCGGCAAAGATTACAGAATAAAATATTTCATTCTGTAATCTTTGTAATCGGTGCGAATGGTCCTTAGTGGATTTAAGTGACACTAACCGTTTAAGTGTAACCGGTGCGAATGGCCTTAAATAATCTACTTGACAGACGAGAAATCAACTTATGACTATGCGCGACTGATTTCTTCATCAATCAAGGCAAATTTAATAGATTTGGACGACGACTGTTGACTACTTTTTCGGAACACATTATTGAGTAACTAATCTGGTAACTTTTAGTGGTGTGAGTAAGGCTTTTTAAATTACTCCTCATGGACTATAGTTATGTATTAATTAATGGGCTGTACCGAAGACAGCAAAGAAAAATTATACATGGTTTGCGAATTACGTGGCAATCATTGCAAAAGCTCTCCAGCAACTGAATTTTTACTATGTTGTTCTAATATTTGAAGGAACCAAACCACTTGAGCTTGTGTAGAATTTTCTTAAAAGCAATGCGATCTTTAAGACCATAACAAAGTTATGTTCTTCATAATGGAAAGTGATCATTATCATCATCATCATCCGTTAAAGGCTATCAAATATCATAGTTTGTTAAAAAGGCAACATATTATATGTATGTATCTGAGCTAAGGAATGTCTCTAGAGGTGAGTAGCTCCTGGATGGAAGTTTACCAGTTTGAGCTGCAATATAATTTCAGTTCACTAGGGATGAAACGATATGAACATTCTGTGATTGTTGATTCCTGATAATAATAATCCAAATGTATAAAACTCCCATTCTACTAAAAACCTTTCAAGAAAAAAATAAAGGAAGTTGGAATGTATTATTCTTTCTCAATTGTAACATTTCACCTCGTATAATACTGCAGTAACTTATAGTGATCCGAATTGGCGGGCCACAATTATTCGACACCACTTTGTGTACTCATAAATCCTTCAAGTTTTCCAAGCGAACGACAAAGGAGTTGGGGAATGGGAACGTTTTGAGGACCAGAAGCAATAGCAGCACTTAATTCAAGTATTCTTTATTCTTAATGAATTTGGTTTTAAAATTCGGTGGAGCCCGAGGCCTCTACCTTCGTTTCATTAACTATGCATAAGTATCAGTTCTACAAAGAATAATAAATAAGTGTTTGCCGTTTTACAGGACCGGCATCGATTGTATTGGAACCCAAAGATCAAAGAAGCCTGGATGTTTTTCACAGTCTGTCCAAAAACTAAAACCCTATTGATATTGTAGGCCAAGAGCCGGGTATTTTTTGTAAAAAATGTACGGGATCAGATTTTTTTTTCTGAATATGTTCAGGGGTGTCCCTTGAATGTAAATCCAAGTTGGCGTCATTGGAGGGCTTCACTTCAGCCGCCATCTTGAAAAACACGTTTTATCAAATATCTCGCGAACCGCGCATCGTACGACAAAAATTGTGGGAAAAATTATTGTAGATAATAATATTTGCCATCTTTTTCATTCGAAACTTTTTTTTGTATAACGAATGGGTTTTTAATTATAGCGCTCCAAATTTTTTTCAATATGGTTTTTGCTAAATATTTAGTTAATGGTCGATGGTAAATTGAAAATGGTGGAAACTGAATTGTAGAGCATGAAATTTTCTATAAATTTCAATGGGCACTTTTTCCTGTAGCCTTTATAGTTTAGGAGCTGCAGCTAGGTAAAACTTGCTCCTCGTACATTATCAGTGGCAATATTGCTCGTTGTATACGAAAACCATTTTTCCATAACGCATAAAATGGCATGAAGTGTTCAAAAAAATGTCAATGCATCTGTGTACTGAATCAATTAAAATTATAAATAATGTGAAGAGCAACTAATAATTCATCGATCTTCATTGTTGCTCAAAACGGTATCATCATATGAAAGATTGTCAATGTAGCAAAAAACAATAGTGCATCACGCTACATCGTAAGAATTGTTATTGTTATTCTTAATATTATTATTATTAATTAAGGTTATGCATGTATCATGCTATTTTAAATTGTACAGTATCATTTTATACTGCATATTATAATATATTGTAATATTAAAAATGATTCCTTTTTTAATAGAAGAATAAGAAGGTTGGTATTCGATTTGAATTTTTTATTTTTTTAAATTTAACGTGAATCTGAGTTTTTCGAAAAATCGCTAGCCCGTTCCAATTGTTGCAAATTTTGTAAAATACTGTGTATATTCGTGTGCACTTTATTTTCTAAAAGAAAAAGAAGTGTGTAGCATACTAAGCTGATAACCAAGAGGTCCTAGGTTCAAAGCCTGTTTTAGACCTGGGTTTTCCCCCCTTCTCAAAAAAATATTAACATGTGCTTATAAATCCAATAAATAACGAGAGAAAACTAGACGCGACATAATATATTGGAAAGAACAGAATTATAATACACAATTCGAAAAATATATACAATAATTTCTTCCATATCTGGCCACATGTAGTTACTGCGCATGCTTACAGCCCTGTGACCGGTACTTTTAACGCTAAGTCCAATTTATTAATAATTTGCTAATAATACAGGATGCTTCCTGTAATCGTACATTCAAAATAAATGTGAATGCGCCAATAGGTGTGCAGTGCGACATAAAATTGCTCGTATCTCTTAAACCGTTAATGTTATCGAGTTGTCACAGGAGGACTTGATATCTCTAAAAACGTACACAAATGCCAATTATTGCATTTATAACTGAAAAAAGTTTTACTTACAAAAAAATGGTGCATCCACCATTTAACTCAGTCGGAACCTGAGTTCACAAGTATGTTGTAGACTTGTATATCACGCCAAAAAGTGTGCAATTATGGTGTTTATTAATGGTTGAATTATTACCAAATTCCAATCAGCCATTTGATAATTGTAAATAAAAAACCATTTTTCATTTCCAACTTTAGAGCCCTATAGTTCGTTTATGAAGGGCGTAAAGAAAAAAATTTATATGAAATACCATCATTATTTTTAGCCTATCTATCACCTCCCAAGTTTTTGGTACGAACTCCTGGGCACCCTGTATACACAGCTTCGAAACATTTTCCTTGAATGCTGATAAAAATTTCGATCAGAACGTTCATGATAAACATGAAAGTAGACTACCTATAATTAAATTATAGAATATTTCCAATCCTCATATTCCTTGAAATAACTTTTCTCCTTGATTGTTGGACCGGTGGAAACTTTATTAACCGTAACCTTTTCCAAAGTTAATTATACATCGAAAACTCATTGTTTTCCTTAGATAACTCACTTGTGTAACACTTATCAAAGCAGAAGGTACTTTAACTAATCTAATTATATTAAGAGCGCCGGATCAACCGCAAAATTTAATTTGTAAGAGTTTGTTTTGCGGATACGCCTCACTTGAAGATTTCTCGCGAAG
>CAJUYG010001708.1:2341-21300 GCA_910591675.1 Galerucella calmariensis | reverse complement strand
TAAATGAATGATTAATTACTCCTCGTACTTTCTGTACAGACTATAGTAAATTGCATATATTGGGCACGTACTATTTTGTTGCTATGTATGTATGTACCTATGTATTTTGGAGTGACATTCACTGACACCTAGAAGATCTATTGTGCCTTCTCACTTCTACTTCTTTTCTGAGGAGAGTCTCATAGACTAGTAGCTCCCTTAGTCCTATTTCCCGGAGAAATTTTGGGATATCTGTAGGCTTCGACTTAGGTATTATCCCTTTTCTATCCAGTAGTCTTCCAGCAGCTGTGCCCTGTGATCTGCACTTGTGATTTTGCGCCCCTCACTGAATAACACCTCAATACTTTCATAGTCGCCCCCATATTTT
The DNA here is from genome assembly GCA_910591675.1 of Galerucella calmariensis. Taxonomy (NCBI): domain Eukaryota; kingdom Metazoa; phylum Arthropoda; class Insecta; order Coleoptera; family Chrysomelidae; genus Galerucella; species Galerucella calmariensis. The sequence continues at coordinate 20,933 of CAJUYG010001708.1, read as the reverse complement.
TTTTTTGGCATCATTAACACGCACTTTTGTTAATGCGTGCCCCCTAATAGTTCCTAAATATTCTTCTGTTTTCCAACATTACATGTAATAAAATCATCAGTTTCCATGATATTGATAACTCATCTACAATTTCAAGTGCAGCCCTCGTAATATCAGTTTTCCTAAAAAGGCTCCATAGTTTCCAGCTGTACGTTCCCGAGAGAAATAATGTACATATTATTTGTTTTATGTTCCTGTGATGCGTATTCCTCACTAACACTTTTAGTTACTTACCTTCCCATTAAATAGTCTGATGCTGCAAATAATAATGATATACTCCTGTTATACCTTATTGCATTAGGTGAAATGTTTTGTACTTCTGAATATTAAATTTTGATACGAGGGTATTTGATATTGTGACGACGAACACATGTTAACAGTTTGAAAACTACAATATGGCATGTTCACCAACTAACGAATTGCTATCAATTTGGTTAGATTTAAGTTTTGTAATTTTGTTGTTTTGTATTTATACAGGGTGATTCATTAAGAATGTCCAATCTCTGGACTGTAGATTCTAGACCTCAAAATATGATGCTTCTGCTCAACATGTTCAAAGTTTAAATTCAAATTTTGATTTTCACAATAAATTACGTTATTTGGCATGGGGAATCATAATTTGCATTCTAATTTAACATTGCTAATGGAGGGCGCTAGTTACACTTGTTTGTGTTAATTAAATCAAAGTAAACTTTTTTTGGGCTAATTTTACAACTAAAATAATAAAAAAATATTAAAAAGCGTTAAATTCTACAAAAAAAGTTGCTCCTCTTTGATTCGTGTAACTCAATCGGTTATCGAGTTATTTGCTTCTAAAAAGTCCAATAAATTTTAATTTTTTCATAAAAAATTTTATTGTTCCTTAAATATGTAACAATTACAAATTTATAAACAAAAATGAAAAACTTCGAAGCAAATGCTCAAAATGCCCACCATTTACTTCAATACCCTTTATGATCCGCTTTCGTAAAATCAAAATTTAAATTTAAACTTTGAACAACCCGTATCTCGGAAACTAGCAATATTTGCATGAGGGATGTTGAGCAGAATCATCATATTTTGAGGTCTAGAATCTTACAGTTCAGAGATTGGACATTCTTAATGAATTATTATAACGTTTTAAGATACACAGTCATATAAAGCTTTTAAACTAACTGAGCTATTGACACGTCAAAAAAGCACTTAATCAAAATTAAATATCTACTGAGAACCACGTGTTGTGCAGAAAACGATTGTTTACCTCAGGGCGATTGTCAAACATATGAAACTTGCTCCACATATAATTATGTTTTATTCCGGCCACCAGACTAATGTAGTTTTGTATGGTTACATCGAAGATTTCTTTCAATTATTATCTTGATTATGTTTGGGCTGAGTTACCAAAAAGTGAAATTATCATTAACTAATTCACAGTTATGACTACCCAAGTAACGACTTATCTTGTTTAAGACTAAGGGTGGGTATTATAAAACTATTTTGACATATAACTAAAAGTTAACTTGTAGAATGACGTCACATGTTATAGTTAACTTCAAAATGGCGGAGTTAACTTTGTCGGGTGGAAGAGGTATCGATTAAAGTTAACATTATGGAAAAAACAAGGTTTTCGTGATTTGATAGTTGCTCTGTTCTATCGGTTCTGTCAACAATTTGGCATTTATAACCTTAATTAATTATATTTTGAATATTTTGATTGCTTTTACTTTGTTTTCTTTGAATTTTGGAATGTTATCAAACGATATCCAAGATATTTTTGAGGAACTTTCAACCGACGATGAAGAAGATGCTATGAATAATGATAGAAAAGATTCAATTTCCTCATTGGAAAAGTTTATGGCTCGTCTATCCATTCAGACAGGAACAAATGAAATAAAAATTCCACACTGGGAACGAAATAACAAATACACCAAACAGACATATCAAAACTAGACCATAAAACTAAAGTCAAAATGCCAAAACTTTGGGCCATAGAGAATATTTCTTCATGCTCCAGGCTATTCTTCTTTTTATTTCTCTTCTTTTTTTTGGAAATGAAACTTTTATAAAACTCACATTTTAAAACCTAAAGTTAACTTGACTGTTAAATTCAAGTTAACTTCAAGATATGTTTATAATACCCGCCCTAAATATTGCAACCAAGTAGCAATGATTGCTAGTAAGTCATGAAAAGTAGCCAAAAAATAGAGATGATGACTTTAAGAAATGCCAAAAAATTAATAGCCGAATTGGAATTTAGTGTGGTCGTAAAATGCCTTTAAGTGCTTCAATTAGTGCCATTTACAAACAATACTATAAAGTTTTGTATTGGAAATAATTTGGACTTTAAATGGAAATTAATTCAAAAAATAAACACAGTATTGCTAACTTTAATGTGATTGTGAATCTCAATTCAGTTGAAAGGTTTCATAATTTTCCAGAAATCATTATAGAACATGGAGAAAAAGATTTTAATAAAAATTTATGGAAAATTACAAAACTACGGAAATTTTACAGTAAATTAAGGTTTGCAGAGATTTCTAATGGTACACAATAATATTTTCCAGTTTCAAAAAAAATAATAATTGTCATGATATATTGAGGGAAAGATCTGCCATCACAGTTGACGATGTTTGTTTTTGTGAACACTTACATAACTGTTGGCATAAATTTCCAATATCAATCTAATATTCATCCAAAACAAAACTTCATCACATTCTCACGAGAAATGTTTAACTGCGCATGATCATCCAAAGCGTTGAAAGCCATATCTGGACTAAACGATTGCTTCTTTATATCACTCTGACAGCCAATGTTGGCAATCAAATCTTAAAGAATGATCTTTTGGTGCTTTGCTTGGTTCATGTGTCAAGTGTTTGAAGTTTGATTCATAAGGAAATATAATCTGTCTATGGTTTGACTTCGACGATTTTACCACAGGACACAGATCATAGATAACCTATCGACACAGATCTCCTATAAATGATATTTACGAATTGATGATGTCATAAACAGACGCCAACACTATTCTAGCGTTTTGGCGCATAATTTGAAATGTGTTTTTTAAAGTTGAATATTTCCTTCAAAAACTTTTTTTCTTAGAGAAATAACATTTATTGTAGATAAAGCATATACGTGAGAACAACGTGGAGCAGGTTTTCAAAATCAGTCATCATGCCTATTGCCTATTAGCTTCATGAATGACACAAAAGTCGATTTTAAATCTACTCCGATACTTATTGTGTTACTTGGGTATTATTACTAAGCTATAAAAGTTAGCAATTGCCACTTTAGTTTGTCTATGAAGTTTCTTTCCACAAGTACATTGATTTATTTTTTTTAAATATAGAAATATCTACTAGACACTTTTCAAAATCACAAAAACGATTATTTATAATTAAGCTTAAATAAAATTGAGAATATAATGATGGAAACTGACCAACGCCACTGGATAATTAATATAAAGTCAATAGTCGAAGTGGGAGGAAAGATTACACGCACGCGCTTGCCCATAGCAAATCTTGTAGTTGCATAGCTACGAGCCTATCGATAAATATCACCTCATTAACTTGGCACTTCAGCTTTTTCATAGTTAAACGTGGCAATATCGAGTGTATTTGGATTGCATCCATCACAGCTTCATATACATTTGCTATACCACCCAAAATGATCTAGGGAACGAACGAGGGATGAAATAATAAAATCGATAATTTATTTAAGCCGTCATTGAGGATATATAAATAAGTGATTAATGATTTGTTCACATTTTGGGACTTCTGGGCAATTCTGAAAATAGAGGTCTATGCGCATACCTTCTTCAATTAAATGAACTCGTTAACGATTCTTTTATATTCAGGAACGCGAAATAACAAGGAAATGTTTTTCTAAAAGAACGCAGGAGTTTTCAAGCGAAGCATCAGTGACCCGTTTTAAGTGCTTTGGAGGTAATTTTCAAGCAATTTTTACGGTAGAGGTTGTTTTTGTAGTGGAAAGCGTCTTTTAAGGCTTTTAATTCAGTGGGTATCGACCCATTTTTAAGGATAAGTGATGACTTTATATATTCACTTGATCTCATAATGATTCACAACAGGATAATATTGATACCAGATTATTCCTAATACCAAAATATTTTTGGAACTTTAGTTCTTTACGCCAGGTTATGTTTAAGCGACCAGGGGTCGCGACGCAAAAGATCTGACCGTTACGCGTTACGTTACGCTACGTTATGTTACGTTGCTTCGTTATGTGCCTTGCTTGCGTGCCTGTACCTCCTTAGTCTCTCTCTCGTTTACGAAGCAGCGATTCATAATAATATGCTCCTGCCGGGATTCGAACCCGGGCCGCCCACGTGCGATGCGAGCATTCTACCACTGAACCACCGATGCTATATTTAAATTCTATGCAAATCTGGTATTCGCAGTGCCGGTGATCAACTTGAATTTGTTCGGATCAATTTTTACTATTATTTCCATAATTTTTTTTGTGCGATTAAGGGGTCTCGCACATTTACTTTTCTAAATACAGGGTGTTGAAATTTTGAGAACTTGAATGTTTTAATTCGATAACTTTAAAAATGGATGGATAAATTGATTTGACATTTGGCAGGTTGTTTTTAAATGTATAAGGGCATATTTTGGAAGAAATTGTAGTTTGTGCAATTAGTGTGAATATGATGGCCATATCGCACGAGGACGAAGTTTGAGCACGACGCCGTAGGCGGAGTGCTGAATCGTTCAAGTGCGATATGGACAATCCACACGAGTCGAGCAGCATATTTTCTCTACGACCCACTTAAAAAAAAATCTAGAAAATAAAAATTTCTTTAAACTGTAATACTCATAAGTTCAAATTAAACATTTTACCTACGACCCCCCCTGTAATCAGTCAATAACACACAGTCGGTATCAATGTAATGACGTCTCTTACGCACTGTAAAAAAACGCACAGCTGTAAAGTAAATCGCACGGCTTCCCTAGCAACCTCTTAGCAACTGTCAATAGACGTCACCATTTTATTCAAAACTTACTATTTAAAAACATTCAATACGGCCATGTTTAACTATGAAAAGCCCAAAGGGCTACGTATATGTATTGATTATAATTGAAAAATGGACTTTCGATTATCAACAATATATTGATAATGATTGAACGTTAGTTCTTTAATGTGCTTCTTTCATTGGTAATAGAGTAATAGAGATGGAGTTTCCAAGCACCTCTAATTATGTAACTGTTATTTCTTATGCTTCTTATAAAAAATATAAGTACAAGTAGGTCGTAGGTAAAGTATAGTACATAACTCGTGTTGTAAAGCATTTCACGCACTCACGGAATTACGTACTCGCCGCTACGCGGCATCGTGCGTAACTTTTCCATTCGTGCGTAAAATGCTTCACACACGTTACGTGATATACCTACTATCACAATTCAATTTTATGTTTTCACTAATTTTGTGGTGAACGTGCAGTTCTTGAATGTCCAACTTGTATAATGCTTCGGTTTCATTTTTTAAATATACGATGCTGTTATAAGTAGATGTTGCCAGTCGGACTCCCTCATGAAGTGTACCGTAGGTACCATTATCTATAATAATGAATATTCTGCTAAATATTTCAAACGTCTACCTGTTGTTGTTATTATTATCAAGCAGAATAATTATTTCTTTAAATAAAAGTAACAATTAAAAGAAAAACTTTTTCACGGGAATCGAACCCGGGTCTACGGCGTGAGAGTCTGGATTGCTTACTACTCGACCACTGAGAAATATGAAAATTGTTTATCTATAACGATGTACCTATTATATAATAATTTTATAAAATCTGAGGTTCCCTTGAATACCCATTTTATTCTGTTTTAAGTATTTGTTGGTAATTTGTACGGATTATTTCTTTTAAGTTTATCTTTGTAAATGAATATTCTTGATCCAGTGCGCTTCTATGAGAAACTTTTTTTGACAAGTTATTTAGACGTTTCTTTTAAATTGAAAAAAAAATAATGACGGATACTAAACTCGAATGCTGATTGGTGGATTTCAAATACGTTCTAAGATATATATGAAATCATATCCGTTTAGTTAACTGATGGCCTACATTTCCATTTTGTAAACTGTGCAGAATAGTAGTTTGTGCAACTAGTGTGGATATGGACAATCCACACGAGTCGAACATTATATTTTTTCTACGATCCATTCAAGAAAAAATCTAGAAAATAAACATTTGAATATACTTTAAAATAAATATAACTTGAAATTAAAAATGTTCAACAATTTTATTCATAATCGTACCAATTAAATTTTATGTCTTCACTAATTTTTTGTGATAAACGTACAGTTCTCAAATGTCCAATTTGTACAATGCTACGGTTTCCCTTTTTAAATATACGATGCTGTTATAAGTAGATGTTGCCAGTCGGACTCCCTCATGAAGGGTACCGTACCATTATCTATAATAATGAATATTCTGCTAAATATTTCAAATGTCCCGCGACACGTTCTAACTTTTGTATATTTGTTTTTTAACGCCGGTCGATTTATGCGACTGATGCTATTCACGGTCGCCGGGAGAGCAATACTCCTATCTGGAAATTTTGTCGAACTATAGTGATTCAACCAGTAGTAGGGATCTTTATCTAGCCCAACATCAATTTACTTAGGCCTTGGTTTTACGTCTCATCACATCCGAGAGACGGCATATCTACATTATACCTCATCATTGGTGTAACGCATACGAGCCTGATGCTACTCATCATTGTCTAAAAGGCTTCGCTACAGGCTGTACGGGCTTTAAGACGGTATTTTCCCATTGTATTATTTCCAATACCTAGCTGATTGTCTGTTACCTCAGAGATTCTTCGCAATCTCAAACCTATTCAATATTCATTCACTTAAGTGAACTTTATTATTGTTAAACGTAATGCCACGGTAGAATTTTGTTTTCATAAATCTCGAAACAGAACAAACCCTATTACATTTTAATTACAGCATAAAACAAAGCTATCACTGAAATCGTAATTGTTGAATTTCGGATTTAGTTTTCCAAACTACATTAACATCAAAAACATCATTCGAATGGATTCGCCGGAATAAATCTGCAATCGACATTTTGTTTTAAATGAGCAATGGAACGGCACTAATGCATTTTGAATATGCGAAGTGATTAACAAAATTTATTTTAAAAACAAATTTTATTTGGAATTGTCATCCATTAATCGTTTGAATCCAATTCTACGTAGATATGAAAACATTCTATTAGTAGAAAATACAAATAGAATGCAGAGTTTGAATAAATAATTGTTACAACAATGCCTCTCATTTATTTATACTATAGTTTTATAAATAATCCGAGAAAATATTATGAACAGCGTCATATGAAGTGATATTGATTAAATATTCCGTTTTTTTCTAATTATTTGTTTTTTGTTTCAGCGACATGGAAACTGGTATGGGAATACCGTTGAGGCAATTATGAAATAATCATATAATGTGAACTGATTATGTAAGTAATACACACAAATTATAACCTTCATGTACAAATGTGACACGTTAACCCTGATTGTTCTACTGTGATAAATTCGAAAAATAATAGATACTATTTCACACAACAATTTGTGAATATTCGTTTGATAGGAATAGATATTAGTCAGTTATTTTGTCCAAGCGATTTGAAACGGAACTAACATTATACTTTCACCACATGCTTTATAGTAGGAGAGCTGGCACCAATTTTTGGGTAGGTATTTGAGGCAAGCTGAAAACTTGTCAAATACCTCTCCTATTATATCCCAACTCGGGATTGTAGACCTGGCTGGTGAGTAGCGGGGCTAATTCAACCCCTACATTTTAAAAAATATTATTTTTTTCCCAAAAATATATTTGAGGCACTACGCAATTTATATATGCTGCAGTGTAATACTTAATGAATACGAAAAAAAATAAGCCAGATAATTTAATCGGGGTTTCAACATTGCCAGACGCGTGCAAAAATATTTTGCAAAAAATTATAAACAATGCTTTTGAGGCAACTTGAAATTTTAATGGAGTATTATTTATAACTAAATTCCCAAAAAGACAGATCATTTCGGTGGGGCTTTCTACCTGCCAGGTGATCAAACAATGAATGAATAATAATAAATAGGTTCGTGCCTGTAGTGCTATAGACAAGCTGTAGTGTGAGAGAGAGCGCATAACGACAGCTGTCTTCGTTCTTGCTTGCCGCATTGCTATTGGCTCTGGCGAGGCCACGTGACCTACCTACAATAAGCCAGTAAGGAATATAACATTTTCGGATTTTGTATTAAAAACATTTTGCATAAAAGGGATTGTATTGATTCATGGACGTTAAAGGGACATATTTTTTGTACAATCCCGAGTTGGGATATAATAGGAGAGGTATTTGACAAGTTTTCAGCTTGCCTCAAATACCTACCCAAAAATTGCTGCCAGCTCTCGGACTATTATATAAATCTCAACAACCAACCAATCATATTAGTACAACATTTGTTTAAAATAATTAGCTAGTGCGATGTCCGTTTTAGAATATCCCTTTAAATAAGACCATTTCACTACTAGTGAAAATTCCAATACCAGTATTTCCAAAAATTAGTTGGCTTACTATGCATAACACTCTTATTTAACGAAAGGCAGATGAATATGACTGAAATATATTAATTGATTATTAATGAAAATTTCGCAAACCGTAACTATAAGCGGAAGAAAAGTATTATAATAGCATAATTTCAACTGTCAACAATCGTAGTTTGTCAATATTTTTTGCAGGATTGAAATCAAATATCCTTCCATAGATGGCTTTCTGGTCATTACAAATTTCGCTTTAAAAGTTTATAAAAAAAATTTCTATAAAGAATTTGGACACGAACAATTTTTGTTACGTTAGGTGTTTGGCTACTTTTAATATACAGTGTGTATCCAAAGTGATCTGAAATATTGTATCATGTATCATTGTTATTTTTAAAACGTGAGAGCTAAAAGATTGTGTAATTTTTTAAAATATCCACATGAGTAGTATCTTTTTCTGGAAGACACAACAAACTTAGGAAGCTGAGATGATACTTCTGGATGACTACAACCCCTTGAGATCTAATGAATTCCTAAGTAAGAGTGAAACTGAATCCTTCATGTCTCAGTGGAGGTCACCACACATACATATGTATACATACATAAAACCAACATTCAAGTAAAATACATGTTGATTTTCTTAATTATGGGAGATTCATTCTATGTCAATTAGATCAATCATCTCATTTTCAAATATGGTGGATACTTGTGTTCGGCGCATACCTCCTTAGGGTCACAACAAATGTTTCTGCATATCTTAACAACGATGCATAATAATTGAAGGGAAAGGAGTGATAGAGGATCTGTGGGAATCAAAGTAAGCAGCAATGCAAAGCAAAAAACAATCGGTTACCAAAATCTACGTATTAAAAGGCAGTAAAATCTTTGTTTCGAAGTGCACATGAAGCTCTAAAATTGGAGTCCTTTACTAGTAGGGATTTTAGTCAAGAAGCTAAATCAGTAAAGAACTTACCAATAGAAACAATTTATTGATAAGCTGTACAGTGCCAAGGTTTTAAAAATATAATAAACGAAGGAATATTAATGGTTGCGCTGGAATACTATTCTACAGGGTGTTCATTTCAGGACTTCCCACCCTAATTTTCTCGAAATGAGTGTATTTAAAAAAAATCCTTGGACACGTCAACAAATATATCGAAGGGGACAACTTTTTATCATAGAGGTAACGCGCCCCCTTTCACCTCCCGTAAGGGGGAGCTGCCAACTTCAAAATCTTAAATGGAAAGAGGTATCGAGCTATACCTCATTTTAAAGGTCTTTTTAATCTCTACACGTCGGTTTTAGTTTTTTCTTAATTGATCGATTCGTTGTCGAGATATTTAGGAAAATCTATTTGCTGCTTCGTACCATTAAAATAAAAACTGTTTATTCTCATTCCTTTCACTTCAAAACTAAATTACAATATTGTACACATATTTTCAATTTAATAATTGCTTAAAATGTTGCCCATTGTTGACCAAACAATGGTATAACCGCTGTTCAAATTCTTGACGCACATTTTCAAACACTTCTGTTCGAATTGCTCGACATTCTGCAGTAATCCTTTGTCGGAGGTCTTCTATATTTTGTGGCGGGGCTGTGTTAACAACTGATTTTAAATGTCCCCATAGAAAAAAATCACATGGTGGTAGATATGGGGACCTAGCTGGGGACCACTCTATAGGTCCTCTTTGCCCTATCCATTTACCGGGAAATACATTGTTTAACCATTGACGGACCGGAAGCACTTGATAGGGGGAGCTCCATCTTGCTGAAAATATAACTCATTTTCGTCAAGAAAGTTGTTGTCATCTCTATCAAGTTGATTTTCAATTGCTTCGGTAATTAACGGATCGATCGTATTTTCTAGCATATTCAAGTACATCTCACCATTTAGATTTCCATTTATAAACAATGAACCAATTATTTGATTTCCTAGTATACCCGCCCATACATTAATTTTTTGAGGATGCTGGGTATGCCCTTCGACAAATACATGGTCATTTTCATTGCTCCAATATCTGCAATTATGTTTGTTGACAAAACCATTTAAATAAAAAGTACACTCATCAGTGAAGCAGATATTTTTTAAAAATTCGTTATTGTTATTAATAATTGTAGTCATTTGTTCACAAAACTCAATTCTTCTGTCAAAATCGTCTTCACTCTTGACATACTTTCCTTTTATAGGGATGGAATTCATTAATTTTTGTAATTTTGTGGACAGAGCCTAAGGATAATCCAGTTGCAGCAGAAATGGTACGTATATAACGAAGTATTAGGATTCATACCAAAATAACCTATCACTTCAATTTGAGTGGCTTCATTCAAATCTCTTGGCTGATCATGTTTTAAATTTGTAACATATCCTGTTTGAGTAAATTTGGCGATTAGATTTAGGACATACCTATGAGAGGTGTTCTTATCTGGGTGCCTTTCGTTGAATATTGCAGCAGTTCGTCGAGCACATTGGTTTTCGGCGCCGTAAATTAACACTATTCCAACTTTTTCAGCTAAAGTGTAAACCATTTTTAATAAATTGCTTTTTCACACGACTGGTAAGTATGGTAAATAATTTAATAGGTATCATTTCTTTTATTTTCTCCATCAAAAACATTTTTTTGCATTTTTTTATACAAAAAAGTTGAAAGGAATAACAAAACAAATAATTGCAGTTTTTATTTTAATGGTGCGTAGCAGCAAACATATTTTCCTAAATATTTCGACAACGAATCGATCAATTGAAAAAAAACAAAAGCCTACGTGTAGAGATTAAAAATACCTTTAAACTGACGGGGGGTGAGAGGGGGCGAATTGCCTTTATGATAAAACGTTGTCCCCTTCGATATATTTGTTGACGTGTCCCAGGATTTTTTTTTATAATACACACATTTCGAGAAAATTAGGGTGGGAAGTCTTGAAATGAACACTCTGTAACTCAATTGGTTTTTGAAGGATTTTCCAATAATAGAATCAACCAATCAAAGCAAACACATCAATAAAAATAAAATGATTCAATAGCAACAATTGAAAATTAATATTATATTTTCCCAAATCTATCAATTTTATCAATATATTTTCAATTTCGAAATAAATATATTTTATTTCGTCATTTACCACCTAATTTTGGTTTAAATTATTCACTAATAATATGAAAGTCGGGCATAATCAACAAGATCAATAATGAGCAATAATGCAAAATAGAATTTCATGCAACTCACTCGATATTATGAATATTAACTTGAAAGAATGTTTATTTGCTCATTAACATTTCCACATTTATAATCAAACCTCACAGACACAAAACACAGAAAATCACTTAAAAGCCCATAACCCTAACTAACATGTACAAAACGAAATATTGAAACTACTAAACGTTCGTATAAATTCTCATTACGCTATCTCTAAAATCAAATTAATATGCGATTTGATAATACATTCTCCTGTCTGAACTTTGTTCCGTTACACCCATATATTTACCAGATAATTCGTTCTTGCTCGGGCCATTTTGCTGTATTCACGATTGTTCTTTGCTCTCCTAACTTACCTTGTCAACAATAATTTGATTAATTATTGAATCAATAATTCAAACTATTTTGAATATTTTTGTTCTTTATATGTTTTATTATACATGGAAATGATGTGCCTAAATTGAAACATGAATTTCTAAAGCCACAGACAGTAAAAAGAAAACAGAAAAATAATTTCTACTATACAGGGTGGTTCCTAAATAATTACAAGCAGCGTAAGCTAAAGCTATAGTCAAATTCAGTTCTATCATGCGGGTCATACGATTCAACAAGGACATACTCACCGTTTTTGTTTATTGCGTTTAATCATAACCGTAATCCGTTAGATGAATAATACAGACATGGAAATTTTGACGGGAGAAAAAAGGATATTAGGCCACACGATAGACTACATAGACTACAAGTAATTAGCAATACGGCTGATTTTTTTGGAACTTTAGTTCTTTACGTCAGGTTATGTTTGAGCGACCAGGAGTCGCGACGCAAAATATCTGACCGTTGCGTTATGTTACGTTACGTTATGTTACGTTGCTTCGTTATGTGCCTTGCTTGCGTGCGTGTCCTCTCTCCTGAGTCTCTCTCTCGTTTACGAAGCAGCGATTCATATGCTTCGGCCGATAATCGAACCCGGCCCCCCACGTGGTAGGCGAGCATTCTACCCCTGAACCACCGATGCTATATTAAAATTCTATGCAAAGCTGGTCTTCGCAGTGCTGGTGATCTACTTGAATTTGTTCGGATAAATTTTTACTATTATGTATTTCCATAATTTTTTTGCGCGATTGATCTTTTTTGTTCATTTCGAAGAAATTTAAATTATTTTATTCGGAATTTATTTCAATACGATCGCGCAAAAAATGGTATAAGCATCTCGAACGTTAAGGGTAATTACAACGTTTGCATGTATATTCCTCTCGTAAAATTGGACAAAATGATATAAGGATTAAGGGGTCTAGCACATTTACTTTTCGAAATACAGGGTGTTGAAATTTTGAAAACTTGAATGTTTTAATTCGATAACTTCAAAATGGATTGATAAATTGATTTGACATTTGGCAGGTTGTTTTTAAATGTGAAAGGGCGTTTTTTGATAGAAATAGTAGTTTGTGCAACTAGTGTGGATATGATGGCCATATCGCACGAGGACGGAGTTTGAGCACGACGCCGTAGGCGGAGTGCTCAATCGTTCAATTGCGATATGGACAATCCACACGAGTCGAACAGCATATTTTTTCTACGACCCACTTAAGAAAAAATCTAGAAAATGAAAATTTCTATAAACTGTAATATAACTTCAAATTGATTATTTAACAATTCAATTTTATGTTTCCACTAATTTTTTTGTGGTAAACGTACAGTTCTTGAATGTCCAATTTGTATAATGCTACGGTTTTCCTTTTCAAGTATACGATGCTGTTATAAGTAGATGTTGCCAGTTGGACTCCCTCATGAAGGATACCATACCATCATCTATAATAATGAATATTCTGCTAAATATTTCAAACGTCTACCTATTCTCGTTATTAATATCAAGCAGAATAATTATTTAAAAATAAAATTAACAATAAAAAAACTTCTCCACGGGGAATCGAACCCGGGTCTACCACGTGAGAGTCTGGTTTGCTTACTATTCAGCCACCGAGGCATATGCAAATTGTTTATCTATAACGTCAAATGTATTACATAATTTTTGCTTGAAAGGAACTAAAGCTCCCACCGTTTGTCCCGCGACACGTTCTACCTTTTTTTTATATATAAGTACCTTGAAGTAGGTATGTAGATCAATATAAAAAAAAGTTTTTCCCAAGATCACATAGGAAAGTGAAATATATTGCACTGGCTAGTTCTATGAAAAGTGGCCTTTATTCATACGCGTACGGAAAAAAAACTTATCCGTACGTGTACGGATAAAAAAAGCTGTCAAATGAATTTTTATACAGGTTGACCACTGGCAAGCTGTCAAATATTCTGTCAAATAATTTTTAATTAGATTTACCTATTTAATATCTGAATTTAAGGCGATCTATTTGGAAAGTGAAATTGTCATTTTCTTGATAGTAAAAAATTTATGGCGCGGTCGAGGTTCGAACCCACGTAGTCTTTGTCACAAGTCCCATGTTGTACTTACTAATCCAAATTACCTGTTATAATAGTAGGAAAATGTTATCATTTTGCAAGGTATTCATGATAAGTATATATGAAGTGTGGTGAACAATAATAATTTCACTTTCAATTTCTATAATTATCCAACCAATTAATAATTTTAATAACCTACCTATATTATATTATAGTTAAACTACTTGAATTTTTGTCGCTATTGATAGTTATTGTTAATTTTGAAAACAATTATGTTGACTTTAATTGTAACATTTTGTGTAGTAATATTTCAGATGTTGATTACACATTATTTGGTGAAATTATCACGTGATCGTAGGAAAAATACTGTACATTACTCGTGCGAAAGTGATTTTTCACACTCGTGTGATTGTCACACTCGGCTCATGCTACAATATTTCCCACTCGTGTGAAAAATGTCACTTTCCGCACACGTTATGTAATATACTACAGGGTGTAACAAAAAGGCAGGTCATAAATCATACCACATATTCTGGGGCTGGAAATAACTCGATCCAACCCAAGTTACCCCAGTACAAATGTGCATGCGATAAAAGTTACAACCCTTGGAAGTTACCAAATGAAAATTGATCTTTTCAAATATTTCGACAGCTGTTCGAAATATTATAATAAAAGTTGACAAGTGGCTTTCTTATGATTAGAGCATCTTAACAAAAAGATTAAGGAATTAGTGCACCCCGTTAAAAATTTATGGGAGTTGAGATCCCCTAAACACCCCCAAAATTTTTGTGTACGTTTCAATTTAATGCTTATTGTAGCACCATTATTCAAACACATTATTTTTGAAACTTTTTTGCTCCCTAGTACTTTTTACAATTATCAGTTTTTATCGAGATACGGCCTATTTTCCATTATGCTTCAAAAATTTCGAGTAACAATGAATTTTTAAGTTTTTCGAGGGTCCCGAATTTTTGATTGAATCTTATTTATTTATTCAATATGTCGAATAACTGTCGAAATATTTGAAAAAATCAATTTTCATTTGGTTAGGTACTCCGAAGGGTTGTTAACTTTTTACGCATGCACATTTGTACTAGGGTAACTTGGGTTGGATCGAGTTATTTTTAGCCACAGAATATGTGGTATGATTTATGACCCGCCTTTTTGTTACACCCTGTATACCAGTCTAAAGATTTCCCAAATTGGAGAGAAAAATCAGATTTTTTTCTTAAACTCTTTAATATTTGGCGCTGGGCTAAAATGTGATTATATCTAAAACCGTTAAGATTTGGGGATACTAACAGATATACCTTTTTTTGTTGTAATGATGTGGCTTCAATTATTTTTCACAAAAGTAGCGCTAATGTAAAAGGCAAAAAAGTTTTGCGTAAATGTATGCCACATACGCAGCTCTACAAAATACATCGAAATAGATACAAAATTATAATCTCTCATATCAAAAAACTCCCAACCTCAAATATTTGTGCATATTTATGCCAAAAAGCGTTGAAGTTATTGTGAAAACGGAAAATCAATATATCATATTCAACACCCTGTATCTCTCTTAATATCAACATTTTATTAGGGCTAGTTGGTTCAAATCGCAATATTTTGAAGCGAAGATTGTACTGTACTTCTATGTACCGGGTGGCCAACTAAGAACGGCCGTCGGCCATATCTCAGGAGTGGATTATAGCAGGTTCGGGAGAAAAAAATTTATAACAAAAGTGGCCTCGAGAAACGCCTGGAAATTATTTCCAGAATTGAAGGGCGTATTTAACAGTTAAAATTTTCCAAAATTCACTTAATTAAGGATGATATTAAATATTATAATTAGATTTCTCGACAAATTCTGCATATTTTTAATACAACAAGTTTAAGTCTATCTCTTCAAATAAGGGGTGGGGGAGAGTGGGTACTTTGCTACGGAAAAACGCCTGTAATTCCAGTTCTGCTTGACCGATTTTGATAAACTTGATGTTGTTTGAAAGAGCTTTTGTTGAACTATCAAAAATTTGTAAATATGAAGCAATCTGATCAATAACATAAATGCTTGAGGGCGCTGTTTTATTTTTTTTAATATTGTGTTTTCTCGTAACAATTTTAAATGGAAGCATACAAATTGGAGTAGGTCTTTAGAAAGTGGACTAAATTAGTAATAAAACATCGCAAAGCGCAAGGCGATATCTCTTTTCTATCCTGAGATATCGTAAGAAACAGGTAAATGGCGGGTATTGTTCTTCCAACGTCTAGAAGGCTGGTTCGCGTTAACCGAAATTATTGAATTTAGCCTGAATGAAAAGATCTCGCATTGGTCTGCAGTAATTTAAACTGTTAGCATACCAATGTTATGGTTGCTACTAGATTACCTAAATGTAATGCTGTCGCTACTAACAATGAGAACGAATTTTAAAATAATGTGATAAATCGAACAATTGAATCTTTTCATATAAATAACTAGGTACGTAATTAGTGAAGCCTAGATGTTCAAAATGTCGTCCATTATTTCCAATGCATAAGATCAATCGCTGGCGGGTAGAGAAAACAACAGCCTCAATGTCGTGTATTATATGTGAGAGCCAGTTGCAAAAATCCAACCTGGTATATAGATCTCTATAGCATTCAAACTTTGGTGTAGGACCATGTGATATGGGTATTATACAATCTAAAATAGTATAATCATATCAATAAGACACATTGAAGGCCTTCGTTGTTAGTAAACGAAAAATGACTAAATGCATTAACTCTCGTAATGTTATTACGAATTTTTTTCGCCAGGCCTCTCATTATTTTTAATATTGGTACATTTTTACTTTACTTCGCCTCACTTAGGTAATTATCATGTTGTTAGTTAATAGTATATTACGTAACGAGTGCGGAAAGTGACATTTTTCACACGAGTGGGAAGTATCGTTCCACGAGGCGCAAGCCGAGTGAGACACTCCTACGAGTGTGAAAAATCACTTCCGCACGAGTAATGTACACTATTTTTTCTACGACCATGCGATAATTGTAACAAATTGTTTAATGTGATGGTTTTTTAAAAATTATGTTGACATATGTGAGTGCGGAAATGAAATGAGTGAAATTCAATTTGCAACGAGTTATGTACACTATTTTTCCTACGGCCAGAAATATTTGAAAGCTACCTTAAGTTTTTCGCTACTATCAGTATCAACTTCCATTATAATAAAACACCGAGACTAACACTTTTTATTTCTAGTTTATCTCACAATTATAATTCGGTTACACTTTTATGTGATAAATATTTCACTTACACTTCACAAAAACTATTTCTATGCTTTGTGGTATAATTTGAGAATTTTGACATAAGCCTACTTTATTATTTTTCACTTTTATAATTAGTATATATTTCTCACGATCATGCGATAAATTTACGAAATATGATGGTTTAACTAATTTGAAAACATCAATAACTGTACCTAACTACAACATATGATTATTTTTAAAATAATCAGTTTGTAGTGCAAAATATTTTCAAAATAACGCAGAAGACATTTTAATTCTTTATAATCTGATTTTTTTGAATTCCTACCGCTATATATACCCAAAAAATAGTTATTTATGTAACTAGTGTGTAAAGTAGCCTTTTGGAATTTTGCAAACTCTCAACTCAACTCTCTCTCTTTCTCAACTCTTTACGCACTAGTGCGTGAAATAAAGTTTTACGCACTCGAAAATGTGTCTAAAGTACGTACTTTACACACGGTAGTAGAAAAAAGAATATTTGACAGCTATCCGCGTCATGACAATTCGGAGAATGCAAGAGTAGAACGCGATTCGATTTCCGGCCGTACCTAGTTGTTTTTTTTTTATCACAAAATTTGGCTAATCTTAAAAACTTCAACACATTTTGTGTTTTGTGCTATATTTGTAGTTATTATGTAGGCGAACTTAAATAAGAAAACCGAGTTAATCGAATTCATGCGAACCGTGCGATATGATATCACACTAGGGTGATATCATAGCGCATGGTTCGCATCACTATGATGATATGAGAAACTTTCCGCCAGAATAGAGAGTGCGATATATTATGTTAATTTCCCATATGGTCGTAGGAAAAAATACATTCACACAGCATAGGATAATTTCCTTAAATAATTTGGTGTTTTACTGAAACTGGAAATAAAATGGCGGCAAATACATTAGTCATGTTTTCACATGTTAACTTTGATTTAATGATATTTTCGGTATGATAAGAATGAGAAACATATAAGTAGTTACCTACTGGACAAACGAAAAACATCAGTTATCAGTAGTAATAACCCAAGGACATTGATAATTGTTCGAAAAAATTATATGACAGATTTCGAAAGCTTGTTGCTTGTAGCCTACAAGCAACAAGCTTGAGAAAGTTGTCATAAAATTTTTGAGCATTTATC
>CAJUYG010001707.1:113401-132267 GCA_910591675.1 Galerucella calmariensis | reverse complement strand
CCATCTGAAAGTTGCTCGTTCTGTATTCATTTACATACCGAAAAGTTCCGTTTTAAGTGTTTCATGTAGTGCTCTGGTACGATCTGGTAGAGATATACATATTCCATCTGCATTCAATCCAATAAACATTGATAATTGTCCTGGAGGTACATTCAACATTACTTTTTGCAAATAATAAAGAAATTAATATTGACATTGCGAAAATCATTAGGTACATTACATTGTTCAATAAATAAATGTTTATAATTCTCTATTATTTATTTCATTCCCTCAGTGTAATTGGAAAAGTTTTGGATCTTATGCGTCGTCTAAAAAATGTTGTGTACGCCGCGGCTGAAATACTACTTTGTTGGACTCGTCTGCTGCTTGCCTCGCTTCGCTCGTCTCGCAATTTTCAGACTCGTCCAACAAAGTAGCACTTTCAGTCATTGGCATACTATAGTCCATTTAATAACCAGGAGGAGTCATTTGGAAAGCCTTACTCACACCACTAAAAGTAGCCAGATTAGTTACTTAAGGGTGTGTTCCGAGAAACTAGTCAACAGTCGTGTTCCAGATCTGTTAAATATGCATTGATTGATGAAAAAATCAGCCACGCATAGTCATAAGTCGATTTCTCGTCTGTCTAGAAGATTATTTATATGTTAAACAGACGGGTATTCTGTCACATGTAAAGCTTTGTCTTGTTTCGTATAGATTAGAACATACACATCACTCTAATATAGCTATTTTTAATTAGCAAATAACTGAATGTAATAAAAAGGAAGTCGATAAGTTAGTTTCTTAAATTATTTTAAAATTTTCACTATACTTCCACTAAACCCATTCTCTTAAATATTTCTTAAACCTTCCATAGCTTATAACCTCCATAGACTTTTGACGATATCTTTCCAAATATGTAAAAATACAATGCATATTATAATGAACAAATAGTACATTTTTATTCCAAGGATTACACAGTTGAATTTAATTTGTTTCAAAGCTTGCAAAATTTTATCCAATATAGACAACTCATTTTTTCTCTTTGAACAGCATTTTTAATTCACTTATCACAATTTTTCAAAAGTCTTAGTATACCACTAATATTTGCTGCACTGTATTTTGTTCCTCTACCTCAGTATTACTCCAATAGTTGACTCTACTACTCCTTTAAGGAAAATGTTAAGCATTCAGTACCATATTAATATAAAAGTAATAATCTTACCAATTGCTTGAGAAATGGTAGATATAATATGAATGTATTTGATTTTTGACGGTCCTAAATGACATATAAGTTCACCATTTATATTGTTTTTCCGGACTAAGCGAGGAACTGGTACTTGAAGGATCCATAATTGCAAATATTCAATACAAATGCTTACTAAAGTTTTTGGAGGAACAGTTTCAACGAAACTAAGTTAAAATGATGAAATAACAAGAGTGGATGGGATGACAACTTAAGTATTTATATCTATCTGTCAGAACTATCAAAAATGAAAACTATCAGCTAATGTCAATATTGAAAAGTGTTGTGTGAAACGGGCGGAATCTGACCAATCAGAGGTCTACAGAATTGCCAACTCAAATTCAAATTACTCCTCCTGGTTTTTAAATGAGGTATTATAACTATTAAAACCTAAGCAACCTGCAATAAGTGAATAAAATGAATGTCTATTCCAACAAATGTGGGGTCGCAAAAAGCGGATAAGTAGCTCGAATTACTAAAGCTTCTTAAATACCAAATATTGATAGCAAGACATCTAGATGGGTGATAACGTCAGTGAAAAACTGAAAAAAAAAATTAGCCAATCTTCCATAACAGGTGATTTTAGCTACATTAAGTACATACATCCCAACTTGCCATCGATATTATTGACAATCTCTCTTCACATTGACTTTGCGTAGTAGTAGGTATACCATGTCAACCTCATTTTTCACACAAATCGAACGTCTTCATTCAGTTTAATCTTTAATCACTGGTATTTTAGCTATACTTTAAATTTTCCAGACAATTCTTGATGGAAGAGCTAATATTGATCTTTAAATTATATTGTCTTGTCTACAGTTATAGACCTATGGACAAAATATATTTAATTATTAAAGTCAATGTTCAAATAAGTTTCAACAGCAATGACAACGCCTATCTAAAAGTTTGAACAATTGATTTTAAAAATTTCCCGCTCATTCGTTTTCTAATCAAAATTTTAAATTTATGTCTATCGAAGACTTGGACTGATTAAATTTCCATCAATTTCGAATTGATTAAAAGGCAGTTATAAATTGCAAGGGTGGTATATAAGCATTGGAAAAATTCGTGGACTTCGAAGACAACTTCATTTTATTTCTAAACTTCCTTTTTTGACTTGCGACCTGTCGGTTGCAATGTTTTCTTTTACTAAAAAACAAACTCAATTAAAATTGGAATTATCGAACGGAACACGACTTGCAAATTGGAAGCAATGAGAAGAGAAAAAAATACCAAGTTAAGAATTGCAAAATAATTAGAAAAACAAAGGAACTTCTCATTTGTAATTTTTTAGGTTATTTTTAGTATTTATATCTACGATGCAGTTTTTTCTCCAACTGTCTTTTCCGGTCTTGTTAGTGCCCTTATGAAATTTTACACCTATTTTTTTCTTCTACATTTACTATTTTTTTCCATACTGCTTTTTAATGTACTGATATTGTTTAGCTTTATTTTCATTTCCACTCTCTATTTTCTGCTTTGTTTGCTTAACCCACTTATTCTTTATCTTTTTGATAAGTCAATTCAGTTCCCCACACATTTTTTTCCCACTTCTAGATGTGAAGTTGACATTTATTGCTTCTTCTAGCCAACTGAGAAGTGGAATTTCTTTATTAGTGGTTAATAATATTTTCTAGGTCAATGATAGACTAATTCAAATATTTTGGGAATTTAGGGATAGTAGTTCAACAAAAACTTGTGCAACATAATTTTGCATACGCAGGAGATTGTCTTTAACATATTCGCTGCTTGAAATTAGCTATCAAGATAAAATTATTTGATTGAAAACGCTATTAGTTTAAAATTCGCGCTCAACCTAAATGACTGATGACATAACGAGTACGTTCATAATAAATATCGAAAACTGACAGTGTACTTGTCAGTCAGACGACGGGGTACACGCTTCTAGTGCTGCGTTTGTAAATTGTTTTTAATTTTTGTCTTATTTGGCTAGTAGTGGAAAAAATTGTATATATACCATGGTGGTGAAGACATTTTTAAGCCTCGCAACTTATTCCGCTCGGGGCAAAGGCTCTCGCGAAATAATTTTGGTGCTTGGGCAATAATAATAGTCTTCACCACCTTGGTGTATAATATTATACCGTTTGTATTGCTCAATGTTCATTTTCTTTCACTCTGACTTCTCCTTATCCAATCAAGACTGACTGTTTTTTTTCAACTAAACTTTTTTGGCATTCCTATTTTGATTTATAATTCAATTTACAATTACCTTCTCTGCTGCATTAAAACAATTATTTTCAATTCGGCTCTATTTTAAACTACCATAGAGATATGCTATTAAAAATAACACTGACAGATTTTTAGAGCACACATCAATTTCTTCTATGAAATATGAAAATTACAGATTTCCCTTTCCCAACAATTAGGCCATCAACTCGCTAGTATTGTGAAAAGTGTTCAACAAATGCATGATTTATGTAGATCCGAGTGCAGTTTCCTGAAATGTATTTTTGTGACATTTGCATTTCATTGTTCAAACTAGTTATCGCAGTTCGTTGGAGAACGGAAAACCTCAAATCTACTGTTTTCCGTTTGTAAGAGAATTAAAAATTTTGATTTTTTTTATTCGATCTATGTGACCTTTTTACGCACCCACGGTTACAAATTACCATTTCCCATTCAGCTTTTATATAATTTACATTTTAAATATCACAGACACAAATAAAGCTCAGATACTACTCATCATAAAACAATATTAAAAACATCTAACATTTTTATTTGGTTTATAATACAAGGACAATCTTTTCAACTCCTATTTTAAACAGAATTTAATTATGAGAAGCCCAAAAGTCTCAAGGAACGCATGGAAATTCTACCACATAATCTCTCCCGAAGGCATTTCCTCAATTTTCCGAACTTATTATGAAGAATTCTAATATTCATGGGCACCGAAATAGTTACCCGTTGTATGGGAAAAAATAATAATATTATGAAAATCGATAAAAGAGTGGTCTGTGAATGACATTTTTTCATGTTGGTCTTTTGAAATATTTTGATTTTTAATGAAATATATTCTCAATTAAGAAGAGTCAAAGAATTATATATATATATATTACAGTTCTACACGCCTTAGAGGCCCATGACTTATCAATTACATAGGTATACCAATTATATACATTTTTAAATTAGGTTTCGTCATCTTCCTCTATTTTTCTTACTAGGGCTTTTCACATTTTCCTATCTTCCGCAGCTCTTCTCCAATCTTCTATCCCCTTTTCCTTTATGTCCGCTGCTACCGCCTCCACCCATTTCTTCCTCGGTCTGCCTCTTCGTTTTTTACCTCCTTCTCCTTTAAGGATCGCTTTACTAGTGTGTCTACCTTTTATGTCCCAACCACCTGGCTCTTTGTGCTTTTATATAATGAATTATATCAGGGTATCCATACGATTCCTTTATATCTTTATTCGTTAGCCTCCTCCATGTCCCATCTTCCAATCTTTTACCTCCTAGTATCTTCCTCAGTACTTTTCTTTCCCATATTTCAATCTTTGTTTCATTTTTTTTGTTAGAATCCATGATTCGCATCCGTAGAGTGCCGTCGGTCATATAATCGTTCTATATACTCTTATTTTAGCTTTTTTTGATATTTTTTTTGACATCAATAGGTCATTTAGTGCCCCAAGTGATCTACTTCCTTTGGATAATCTTTTTTCTATTTCAAGAGTTTCATCACTTTTGTTAGTGATAAGTACTGCTGAATAGTCAAATTTATCCACTTTTTCAAAGGTATAAATTCTGTGTCTTGTCCTGAACAAAGTTTCTCTGATTAACTCATTTGGATCTTGCCTCATTTCCATATACTTCGTCTTCTCTGTATTTATATGCAGCCCGGATGCTCTAGCTGTACTCTCCTATTTTCCGAAGAGCAGTTCCAACTCTTTTTTTGATTTTGCAATCATCGGACATCATCTGCATACGCAATTACCTGATGCTTGCAATGAAATATCATTCCTCGACTCTGGATTTGACTTTCCCTTAATATCCATTCCAATACAAGGTTGAATAAAACTGTGGAGAGAGGGTCTCCTTGCTTCAATCCCCTCTTAGTGGTGAAATTTTTTGATACTTTTCCTTCTATTAATACTTTCATTGAAGTTTGTTCCAAGGTCAACTTTATTAATTTTATTAATTCCTGGGAAACTCCAAGGTTGCGCAGTACTTCATACAACTTCGTTCTTAACACTGCGTCATAGGCCTGACGGAAATCTATAAACAATAAGTGCAATCCCAGGTTTTGTTCGTAGCTGTTATACTGTATCATTTTTAGTGTGAATATCTGGTCTGATGTTCCTCTTCCTTGTCTAAAACCTCCTTGGTATTCTCCGATTTCTTTGTTGTAAATTGGCTTAAGTATGTTACGAATAATTCTTGCCAGAACTTTATAAGTCACGTCTAAAAGTGTTATGCCCCTATAGTTTTTACACTGGTTCATTTTCCCTTTTTGTATACCGGAAAGATAATGGCGTTGTTCCATTGTTCAGGTAGCTGTTCTTTTGCCCATACTTTTCTTATTAAACTGCTAATTCGTTGTTGTAATACTGCTCCTCCTTGTTTCAAAACCTCTGCTGTTATCCCATTTTCACCGCAACTCTTATTATTCCTTAAGTTTCTAATTTCCTCCATTATTTCATTTTCGGTAGGTTCTCCTTCTTCTCCGTTTTCCGTGTATACTACTTCATTTTCAGTTTCTACTTCAGTTTGTTCGTACATGTCATTTAGTAACTCATTGAAGTGTTCAGCCCATCTGTTCAGTCGTTCTTGTGGATCTCCTATTATTTGTCCTTCCTTACTCCTACAACCTTGGATTTAAGTTTATACCCCATTTCCTGTGATCGTTTCACGTCCTGGTAGAAGCTTCTTATTTCTTTATTTTTGTAGTGGTCTTCAATAGCTTGTAATTTTTCTCCCATATAATCCCTTTTTTTCTGTCTACACACTTGTTTAGCTTTTCTTCCCGCTTCGTCGTATAGTTTCCTATTGGTTTCTGTATTTTGTGTTGATAAGTTCATCCTAGCTACATTTCTCTGCTCTAATATTCTTTTGGCTTCACCATCGAACCAATCACTATTCTTTTGGGGCTTTTTTGTTCCTAGGTTTATTTGTCAAAGAATTAGAGGTGGAAATAAAAATAAAAACTACGTGAACAAAAAATATGATGAAATAATTAAAATCTACCGTCAACATTGGAATTATTTTGTTAAAGTTTTCCATTTCCATTTAAAATGTTACAATTGATGTGATTAACAATGTTCGCCGTATTTAAATCGTAAACATTCAAGTGGGATGTGAAACGATATACTTTTACAAAATAAAATATAAAATTTCACGAGTTAGGTTGTGTTATGGAATTTATAAAAGTTTGATAATTGAATCAATTTAAACTGTCGTATACCATGTTTCATGACGTAGCACTGTGAACAATCAATTACAGCAAAATCACTACGACAAAAGAAAGGAGGTATGTATCGGCAGAAACAATTAGTAGTTATTGAAAAATATATAAAATTGGTTCGAAAGTTTAAGCACACTAGCAATAGGAAATTTTTGACTGAGCTTGTAGCTGTAGTACGATCCAAGAGGTTGAAGTTTTTCTGGAAATCCCGCCTCTTCTCCTTCCAATATTTGATAGCTATGTGGTTATGTGCGTCTGTGCGTGCGACAAAATAAGATTCTTTAAATTAAAACAAATTGAAAATAAATTCCGAAAAACAAGTTAGAATGCTAAAACTAAAAATTAATGAATTAAAGGTTCAAATAGCCCTCCTTGTTGAGCCAAACAGAAACAGAGTCTATTGAACAAAGATAATTTTGTATCTTTGAGCTGATTCGGTGTAATGTTTGCACAATGCTAGACAATTCAAAATTTGCTATTTCCCAATTGAGTGACCTCCAAAATAAAATGATAAAATTTGAATTTTTTCCTGAAGGTTGTACATTCTGACTTCTCTTCAAATTTATTTTTATTTTGAAAAGTTATATTAAGCTAATTAAGAACCGCCCACAGTTGAGACTACGAAGTGGTGGGAATTGTACGATATGTTGTAGGTGTTCAAATGAACGATTGTAATAATCGTTTTTTAATTTGTTGAAGATTGATATTGGTCGACTGGTTTAAAAGCAGTTCTGATACAATCCTTAAAATCCCTATGTTCCGTTTCTCATTGCATGTATCTGTATACTCGTATAAGGAGAAAACCGTATTTCAAAAGCTTTTTTATTAAAATGAACTAGTCCCGATTGGTTGACAGATGAGTTCAACTATTAATATCGATTTACCTGTTTGAACACAGCTGCCATGTAGTGGGGACAAGAAAAAGGTAAAGCTGTTGCATGTTGTATAGGTATATATTATAAACTTTTCTCTGCAGTTTATTTCTTAAAACCGAACAAATAATAATATTATAATTCTTCCAAATGTTATAACCCAACAATAAGTATTTATCTGCAAACGCCATAAACCCATAAAAAATCGTTTTTAGTTGTTTTATAATAGGGTACAAGCATAAATTTTGCTATTGGTGGGAATTTACGCTTTATCAGGTCTCCTAACACCTTGCATGCCTATTTTTTCAAAAAAAAATATAAACTCCACTTTTAAAATGACTTTAAAAATCATAAAATTTGAAAGTCCGCCAAAACGCGCTTTACGTCATAAAAATGGCTGCCCCATGGTGTGACGTCATTTGTTTACGTTCTTATTCGTGCATCACGCTCTGAGTTCTTGTGATCTAATTTGTTTCTGAAAGCTTTAAAAATGGATGAAACCGAAAAAAACCTTTGTATTCCAAGTATTGCATTGTTCCAGTGTGTAAATCAACGTCAATTAAAACTCCAGACAAAATATTTGTTACTTCACCTGGTGGCGCAAGCGAAAATACACTTTACAAGAAGGGCATTACTTTTGTTTGTGAAGACCATTTTAATGTAAGTACCCACTTCTATGCTGGTAATTTTTATTCTTAAATAGTTTGAGGTTATGTACCTATATGTCTAGGAATCAACCATGAAAACATCGTTTTCTTACGACCACACATCGAAATATGGTTGGTATATATTACATAGATAGAACATAGTTTAAATCGTACTTACGATAATGCTTTAACTCCTCTTATTTCCTCTGCATTAAAGCAGTTGTTTGACTTCATAAATTCAAGCAGCATAAATGAGTCTACTTTGGGCAAGTTATCAGTTTGTGCTTACAAAACCTTCGCTAGCCATATCTTTACTCACAAAATATGAAAGAATCGTCACTGAACACTGAACTAGTAAATAAGATATATTCTTCCACAAGTTTTAAAATATACTCGGAAATATCGAATATTTATGACCACTTTCCACTTTACGTTGACTTTTAGAAATAAAAAAAGCACACACAAACACATAATGGTCTCAAAGAAACATATAAATGATATTTTTACGTCGATGAAGCAATTAATATTTGATTAAAGTACAATATAAACACACAACTACAAATAACCTAATGCAATACAGGCCATATTGACATAAGTAAACACACGAGATATGATATCACACGTATCATCGGTAGCGTTCGGAAATCCTCGGGTTGTGGTCGGAAAGTGCATTGAAATTTGAATTTGGGAGTAATTTCCAATGGAAACTGGTTTATTTCCTATTATTAGTAATTTTTGATATCATATTTACTATTATAAATTAATATCCAAGCAAAATATGAAATGTGCGTGTACTCTATTATCGGAAGTAATTGCACAAGTGCATCAAAATTACCGATAATTTTGCATGACAGCGTGTTGTCTAAAAACTGCATGAGTTCATTTCCATATTTTGGAGAAAGAGCCCGACACCGAAGGTGGAGGGGTCTTTTAACAAAAAATGAAAATGACCGAATGTAGTTTTTTCAAGACAACACGCTAGAATGCAAAATTATCTGGTTATTTTGATGCACGAGTGTAATTCGGGGGAATATTTCCCGAATACAAATATTGGTTTAAATATTAAATTCCTATTTCTTCTTTTTAATACAAAATATCCATTTTAAAACATGCAAAAACAAAATAAAAAGACCCAAAGACGATTTTTTCATAACTATTTGATTTGTGTTGTTTCATCCAATGTATATTTTTTTTTCAGCACAAAAGCTCATAAACTGTCGCCACACGTATGGTCTGTTGTGTTTGGTGTTCTTTGGTCCGCTTTCCATCACTTTATTTTCTATAATTCCCAATGAATCACATCCGAAACGAGACATTTTTAAAAATATTTTTTGACTTTACTTGTCAAACTGATTTTATTTTTTAATTATCATGGATTCACAATGGGATTACCGTGGATACGTAAACAATGCAATTATCGCAGTGCTCTTTCGGTTTCTACAGTGCAGTTACCGCTGTAATCAATCGATAATTGCACTCCTCTCATGGGATTTTTTACACATGAGGGAAATATTTAATATATTTTTCATGATCACCCAAATGATATGACGGACTCATTCTTGTGAAATTACAATATTTCGCTATTAATACTCACCGGACAAAGTCATTTAGTGAATGTGTGGTGAGCGTATAAAACTAATGTTTCAGCTGAAAGACAAATAGTTTGCCGGCAAATTGAAAAATACCACAAGAAAGCTGATGTTCCGCGGAGGATGTTTTCAAACGAAAGGATGGGATGACACGGTTTTACAACCATTTTACAGGTGCAACTCGGTATTTGTCAAATATTAGTTTTTATGATACATTTAAGTACTTCTATTCAAAAAAAACATTGGTTATTGGTTCAAACTTTATGGAAGCTCATATATATGGACATCGGAGAATTAGAGAATAAATGAAACAGTGTGTCAATATTATTGATACATGAACAACGCAACGAACTGGGTACTGGCGTTTTCAATTATTGAAAGCTCAAAGGCCTAGTTTGATGTTGTTTTAAACGGTGCTTTGTGTCCAGGTCAATAAACGTTTATTAAAATATATAATCCCGCTTACGTGAACAACTAATTGCGATGCAATCTATTTTAAATATTATTTGACATTCCAAAATCTGAACTGATATGAAATTTCGATAAATATTAATTTTGAAAACAAATTAAAACATGCATATTATATGTTGTTGTTTTTAACTGATTTAATTTGTTGTTTTGAAAAATAAATTGGAAGATACATTTTCAGAACTATCGAACATTTGACACGTTCATGAATAACTGTAGAACACACAAACAGCAAAGTGAGGAAATGAAATGGAAAAACAGTGGAGATCTGGAAAACTGTAACCAAGTTCATAACTCTCGTATTACAGCTTTTAGAATGTCTAATGCTCGTATTTATAGTCGAAGCTTAACCTCCGACTTGAGATGGAGTTGAGTCCTGCTTGGCCAAGCCGTACTCAGGACTCGAGGTTATACGGATATTATAGTCTAATCCAGGTCCAATCTTCGTGAACTCTCGGCGAAGAAAATACTCAAGACGTATCTCAAGCGGTGTGAATCTCGAACTTCTTTGGGCTTATTAGTATTATTTTTATTAATTTCTTATATAAAAGTAGG
This sequence comes from Galerucella calmariensis, assembly GCA_910591675.1. Lineage (NCBI taxonomy): Eukaryota > Metazoa > Arthropoda > Insecta > Coleoptera > Chrysomelidae > Galerucella > Galerucella calmariensis. The sequence continues at coordinate 121,498 of CAJUYG010001707.1, read as the reverse complement.
TACATTTATTATTTACTTTATTACTCAAATAACAAAACAAATGTCATGAACCGCGTTTCAAGTCGAGCTCAAGACAGGTCGCTGACTGCCTTTAGCAAGACTCCACTCGCACATGCGCAGTTGCAGCGTTTCTCAAGCTGTGGGTCTCGAAATTCGACTATAAAATACGTTCTCGTCCCAAGGGGCGTTCTCAAGCTCGAGCTCGGTCTCAAGTCTCGACTATAAATACAGCCATAAGGGACTGTATTTTTTAATTTAATATTAAATACGAAGGGACTGTATCGACTTTTTTCTCAAAATATCATGACCAAGGTGTCATTCAATTCGTAGTGACATTTAGAATGTTTTTTGAAGATTCCTGCATAGAAACATTGCAAAAGTTATTAATAATTCATTTTACAAGCCTTTGGATCAAATTTAACCCATCTTGAGGCTCGTCTCGACGTGACATTCCATTTGAAACGGAATTATAAAACAAAAGTCATTCAAATAATTTCTCTGGCGCCTATCTCAAGATCAATACCAAAGTATCGCTTATACTGTCCATTTTTGAAAGTATCCTTTATTCTTTATATAAGAATCATAATTATCAATGGGAATACCAACTAAAAAAGTCTAAATCAAAGCATCGCATCAATATATTTGTTTTTTCCTCCCGAATGAAAAGTAAATACATATGACCTACTCGACTGCAACTCAAAGCTCTGTGTTGTGGTATGCTATTGGCGCAGCCCAAACCAGCGTTTAAATTCGAGCTTTTGTAACGAACTGTGCCTTTGAGATTTCAATTACTACACCGAAAAACAGATTGGCGTACTGTGAATTATAGTGTGTGTATATCTTTTAATTTATACAAACAGGGTGTTTTTTTGTGATATATTTATGACAATTCCCCTACCAGAACAATTATTCTCTTGTGGATTAATAATAATTGACCGAAGCATTAAAAACAATATACACTGTGTTATTTATAGAATATGACATAGGGATTCCCATAGAGTAATAAATAAGAGAGATGTTAAACGAGTAGTGTTTTGTGGCACAAAGTTACCACTAGCGCCAACCTTAGCTACTGGTACAAACTAGCACTCAAGACGCGCGCTTTTCAAATTTTAAATATTTCAGCATACGCGTAATATTGTACAATATTTGCAATTGAATGATTTTGCACTTCAATATTTGTTTTTTAGTCTTTCAAGTCAAGTCTTTAACCCTGGAGGGTCCGTCCGGCCCAAGGAGATTTTAATATTGTTAATGCTTTTGCCAGAGAGGACATTGAGGTCTGTGTGCTCCAGTACCTTTAAGTTAGATTAGAATGTACGCTAATTAGTAGTTTCAGCGCTGTGAAGTGAATAGTATAGGTTTTAGGACTGATTTCGGTCTATTGGACCCAACGCGCCTGTTTGTGTAAGTTTTATTTTTGGGTACCAAAGTTATTCATATTATAAAATAGCTACACACAGGTATAAAACTATTTTTTTTTAAATAATGGATCCTTACGTTAGAGAGGAAGTGAGGTGATTACCTACCAAGAGAAATTAGACAAGCTGCAGCGACATTTAGTGTAACTGAAATGGTGGTGCCTGTGGTAGTAGTAGGAAATAAACGTGGCAGATGCGCATTCTGCAAAGATCGCAAAACTGGATACAAGTGCTGTATTGTTTCCATTACGAAAGCCCAACCTCAAACGGTTAGGGTTAAAAATCTACTTTTTTAACTTACCTATGAGAAGTGATAATAAATGTTGTGATAATAGTAGGTACCAATGATAAAGATAATTAATTTCTTTGCAGAAAGGCTAATGAGTAGATTAAATAAAAATAAATTCACAAATGACAACAACTAACCTTAAATTAAAATAATACTAAAAATGTGAAGTTTTGTGTCTAGAGGGAGGCGGGGTTTGTTAGTTCAGTTAGTTGCTGTAAAGCGCCGTGAGCTACTGGCTGCGCACAAACTTTGTGCCAGTTTCTTCCATATGTTTTAAAACCTCTCTCATTTATTACTCTATGGGGATTCCTGTACAAAACTGTTAAACGCGAGCTAACTTTTTCACCAAATAGCGTTCATAAAAAATAATAACAGATTTGAAAAATTCGTTGAAAAATAAGCTCAAATGCACTTTTAATTTTCTTGAATTCGCTCTGGTTGATTGAAAAAATGGATGGTTATGTTTAAAAAAGTCGAACTCCCATTTTCATCAAACCAAAGCGAATTTAAGAAAATTAAAAGTGCATTTGAACTTATTTTTCAAAGACCTTCCCATATCTGTTGTTATTTTTCATGAACGCTATTTAGTAAAAAAGTTTGACAGTTTTGTACAGAAATCCATATGTCGCATCTTATAAATTTAATAACAGTGTATATTCAATCCTTGGGATCTTGTATGACACTGGATAATCTATTAATAAATTGTCCATATTCCTTCGAAGCTCTAATAATGTGTTAAAAATTATAAAAAGTGTACAATATACCTAATACCTACTTTCAAGTCAATATACATCGCAGGCTAATAATTATTCTAACGCTTCATGAAGTTTTAAGAATTCTTTCCAAAGACATTGACCGTTTGATTAAGAAGCAACAACTACTTCCCGGGCTATAGTCATTATTTTTTCCAAATATATATTGTTAATAAAGACGCTGCCATGTTATGCATATTATATTGTCACTCATTTTATTTTGTTGAAATCAGTGAACTTAGTCTCATCAACCAATTTTATATCTTTATAATCTATTGAAGTTAAATTTTGTGCAAAATCCTCCAGTTAATAAACGAATGATCAGTTCAATATGGATGAAAGATATAAAAGCGAAATGAATATTTCCATGTCAGACAGTCACTAACTGAGTACTTGCGAGATCATTTCTGAAATGCCCAGGGAAACTAATTGAACTAGGCGAGAATAGCATGGTCACCTTACTATAGATTCCAGGAAACACTGGACTAGAAGGAAATGAAATAGGAGATTGATTAGCAGGGACAAGGACTGGAAGAGCTTTTTGGGGACAGGAACCCTTTTGTGATGGGAACAAATAAATGTCTAAGCCATGATAAAACCGCAATGAGAGTGTACTGGCGAGACACTGTTGCCTGAATGGGTACATTGAAAATCTAGAAATAATGGAGCACGAATAATGTAGCTTATGTGGAATGTGAGAAGAAGCCTGATAGTCGCCTAAGCAAGGTGACAAACACGTATTGGGCCTGTAGGAGAGCCATTGGTCTGAGGTGGGGACTGACCCCCAAAACGATCATATGGTTCTATAGAGTGATTATACTGCCATGCTCACATATGCGGCTCTGGTCTGGTAGCCGAGGGTAACCTTGGTCACGAATAGATCGCAACTGGCACGCCTTCAAAGGGTGGTCAGTTTGGGGGCAACTGACTGCATGAGGACTACACCAACTGTTGCGATGGAAGTGATCCTTGGTCTTCGGCCTCTCCACCATGTGATCGAGGCTGAGGCGGGGAGGGCTTTCCTGCGCTTGAAACGGCTGGGATACGTGCGAAGAGGGAAAGAGTACAGGCACGTCAAGAAGCTCCGGCTCCTGGAAGATATTCCAGTTCTGGCTCGAGCGGCTGATGAATGCCTGCGTAAGTACTACTTCGCTACCCCATACAGGGCCATGATCCGGGATAGAGTCTTGGGAAAAAGAGAGGAATACACAGCCTAATAGGACCGTCTGATGGTGTATCTCCATATCAGGCCGAGATAAACCTAGACAGAGGTTATGTGGATCGACGCATAACCATATACTCCGACAGTCAGGCAGCAATTAAAGCCTGAGTGGGTATACCAGCAACTCAGGACTTGCTAACGAATGTCGAGAACGACTTGCTTATCTTGCAAGGCGGAACGTGGTGCGGCTAGAATGGATTACAGCCCACTCTGGTTTTGAAGGCAACGAGATGGCGGATGCACCGGCTGCGGAAGGGGCGGCAGCTCCTTTCTGCGGCCCGGGCCCGACCCTGGGCCTAACAAAACAAAAAATACGCAAGGAGACGAAGAAGTGGCTGAGGAATCAGCACCTCGCTCATTGGAATGCTCTGCAGGGTCCTAGACAATCCAAACTTCTACTGAAGGGATGGACTGATGGACACGCCAGGGCAGCTACTGAACTACCAAGGAGTAGGCTAAGGAGGATAGCCGGACTCCTAACTGGACATTGCTGTATGAGGAAACACCTCCACAACTTAGGAGTAGAGGAAAGTTCCCTATGTAGGGGTTGCGGCATGACCGACGAAACGTCAGTCCATGTTCTCTTAGAGTGTCCACACTGGGCAGTACTACGCAGGCGAATCTTCGGAGTCCCTGTTATGGCCCCTGGAGACACAAGCAGACATCCATTGAAAAAGTTTGTGGCCTTTATTGAAGGGCTCGGCTTCATGGATGTCTAGGTAGCAGGAATGGCACAATGGGCCCGCCAGTGGCCTCAGTGCCGGAACCTTGGCTTAAGTTGTCCAGGACAAGGCTCGCCTGCACATTTAGTAGTGATAGTAGTGGTAGCCTGCTTGAGTATTGCATAGCAACTTAGATTCCTGGTGTAAAACATCTAGGAGATCTGGATAGACATAAACTAAAGCCTGCAGATATCCTAAAATTCCTTAGGGAATTGAGTAGCAAAAAGGGGACACAATAGATCTCTTAGGTCTCAGTGATTGTCGAGCATCCAACACCATGTTGGTGTATTCTGTTTAAAATCATATTAATTCTCTTCGCCTGCATAGTCCAGGATCATGGTTACAACAATCTCTATTCAAATTATTTCCAGTATAAAATACTGTCATAGTATAAAACGTCACCAGCGGTCTGGTAATTCAATATTAGATGAATACCACGTTTCGACTTCATGTAATGAAATAACAGGTATATTAAATTTCGCAGCTATGTATACAAATACAGGAGCAAAAGCACACGTGTTAAATAATGCACGGTATGAAATGAACTTCTATTTTATTTGCTAAAGCAAGAAATAGGAAGGACAAGAAGCAACGTATGAATAATTTAATTTGTAGACGTTGATAACATAACAAGTATTGTACGGAATGACTAGTGCGTGTTTAATTTACGAAACAACTCTAGGAATCGTCATTGAAAGAGCTTACGATGGAATTGTGGAAACGGAAACAAACTTACAAATGCTCACAATGCTCATCAAATTGCCACGGACGTCGCATTCTAATATGTCGTTCACCGTTCGTATTTCCAGCATATAACCTTCAACACAAAAGGGAGAATTGAATCAAATCCCGAAAGGTCAGTCTACTAAAATATGTCAATTTTCATCTACCAACTGTTGAGGAATAGGCACCTTGTATCAGTGAAGAAACTTTACCCGTTTCTCTCCCTTGTCGAACGCTTATGATGGTGATAAAAGACGCGGGTTTGAAGTGAATTCTTAGCTGAGCTGAATTGTAGTTCAAACGCACATTTCAAACGCCGTAAAGTAGACAATATCGGCGCAAGCGCCTTTGCATACAAACAAAGATGGAAAGGTAAGAAATAAATAAATCAAAAATTTATTGAATCTAAACTTTCAACTTCTAAGGTTAATTAAAATTGAAATTACCAGTAAAATCAGGAAACTAGTTGCTCAGAAAATGGATTTACTGGATCCACATTTGGAACAACACCAAAGGGCTCGAAGAAGGTGAACCTTTATGAATAAAAATAAAAATTCAAAACGGATTCTATTAAAAGAGCTTCAGATTTGTTTTTTAAGGTTAGAATCTTTATCAGATGTCAAAAATGAGTGGCTTTTCTTGCATTCGCGATTATACTTAGCTGAGAAATTTTGCTAAGTTAAAAATCCGGCATACTTGGCGGAGGCAAGGTTGGAGGTCAGTTGATCTTAGTGGCAAAACAAACGCTAGCTTAGCAAAGTTTAACTTAGGTTAGCTTAGATTGGTGGTAGAAAAAAGCAACTAATGTAGCAAGTTTGTGGGTAGTGGTGCTTGAAAATCAACATCTTCAAAGAGGCCATAGGTGAAGGGGAAGTATCTGTAGTTATCCTTTGACGACTTTTATGATTAATAAAGTTTTTTTTATATTTACCACCAAAATTAGTTATAACTCCATTTACATAGTACATTTCATTGGTCAGTTTACTAAAATTCTCTGCATTATTCATATCTTTCTCTTGTGCTTTGCATCTCTAATTAAAGTCCGCTCCATATCGAAATGTCTGGATGTAATTATGGATAACGTCCTTCCACGAAATACGTATTCGTTTGCTCTCTGGTAATGTCCCGAATTCTAGTTAAATTAGAAACCATAAAATTATGGCAATCATCTATTCGGATACGAGAGTCACGTGTCATGCGTACGGTAAACACAAGCCAACAGATCTCCAATTATCAGGGTCATGATGTGTTTTATATAGAAACCACTAATTCCTAATTTCGCTCAGGTCAGTCAATAGATTGAAATTACAGAAACATTTGAACCGATAAAAAAATTTGCTTTGTCTGTTTCCATTTTCAAAGATCCTCAATGAATTCGAATATATATTGGCCAGTAATTTTTCAGTCGAATTGGCTCTTTTTTTTACAAACATTCTATGACCCTCACCTTTTGCTCTCATTCGAAGTTGACTAATCCAATCTTTCAGGAAGTGGCAATTATAATACCCAATTCTATCAATATCTAAACCTTTTTTTCGCGCATCAGCAAGAAATTTAATTTGAAAAAATGGTCGAGATTTTAATCTGGAAAGTAACTTCCAGGAAATTTATCGAATCTGGCCTGATTCTACCTTTGGAAAATTTGTGCCTAGGTGTTAGTTTCAGCTCACTTATGCTAGAATTTCCCGAAAAACAACGCCAAATTAGTTGACCCGAATCTGATCGTTCGTTTTCGCATTGGAGCAAATATTTTACATAGCCCTATTTCCGATAGTGCGAGACCAATCAATCCTATAAATTACTGATGGAACGCTATATGTTCTCAAATTAATACATTCCCAAATCATCGAAAAAAGCAATAAAGTATATTGATTGGATATTCTAGCTCATATCTCTAGCTCTCTATAAATTATATAGTTTATCCAGACTATAGGATGGACAACTTTATGGTATTATACTATTAAAATCCACAGCATTCCCAATATAGGAGGATAAAGCCTAACAGCTCCTACAACTCTCTCTGACTAATTGGACCAATACAGTTGAGCTAGAGTTTTTGTTAAATGAATGTAGAGATGGTACACATTTTAATGCAAGGCGAAGCCGACCGCACAGTGCTAACTATCGAGGAGCTAATAGTCCAGCAAACGAAGGTGTCAACATGGGCAACTGGTCCAGCAAGAGCAATTTTTTTTTATTTGCAGGTTATGGTAGGCACATTAAATTCCCAGAATGTCAGTTACCTGACCATTGTGGAAGGGTGGGAAAATGGCTCTGAAATTCCAGAAAATCGGTTTTCCCGCGATATCTGCCGATATTTGACCACTGGAGAATTTTTGTTCACACGAAAAATAAAGAACAGTTCTTCACCCACAAAAATGATCCCTATCATTTTTTCGAAAAATTAGATAGTTTTCGAGATAAATGGCCCGAACGCCGACACAAAATTGAGCTCCAGGCCGGCTTGAGGGCTTGACGTCCCCCAGTGAATTACTAATTTTTTAATAACTCGCGTGAAAATCAATATTTTTTAATGAATCAAAGTGCGAGTGAAAGAAGGGATCTGTGGCTACTGAGGCGTGTTTTTATCCACTCAATTTGTGCTCCTGGGTCATTGGAAAACCAGGCCAAAATTCGTCTTCGCTAGATTTTTTAATGCTTACATGGATTTATTCATATTATTTTTATTAAGAGTTATTTCAGCCAATCCTATTGGATAATGGTTCTTTGGTGGGTACTTTATTTATTCCGAAACAATGTTGTAAGTCCAAAACAAAGGGAAGCCTATTCTAAAAAGTCCAAACTCGCCCAGTAGATTTTACGACGATTCACTATTGAAATTGAATATATTGAAAGGCAAGTCGATCCATTGGACCGGAACCCTTCTGTGGCAACGCAAAATAGATCAACAAACATGAGAAGCACAGAAGTCCAAACAGGACAGAGCAAGGTGAAACAGTTCACTAAA
>CAJUYG010001707.1:72459-113301 GCA_910591675.1 Galerucella calmariensis | reverse complement strand
GCACAGAAGTCCAAACAGGACAGAGCAAGGTGAAACAGTTCACTAAATAATATTCGACAAATCCTAATAGACGTGAAAAGCTAATGAGACTGATAGACGAAGCCAAGATTCTGAAACCTAGTAGAGTAAATTGAAGGACACTTCCCATGCCAATGTGATTGCCTGACGAGTGTGCGGTTTTTTGTTTTGGAAAAAGCTACTCTGAGTCCTTACAATATGCAATAACTGCCCAAAATATTGTAGTATCCAACGCTAGTATATCTTCCCACCATTACAAAGGCACCAGATCTAATTAAAAACATTAAAATTTCAAGAAATATGAGTTTTTACTACTGCATATTTTCCATTTTAGAAGGGTCCTCGAAACCTTTATATCCATTTTTCTATTAGTAAGAAAAAAGCTACTCCTTCAGCAGTTGTTATGAGTTAAATGATGTTTTAATGAAATTTCCTGTAGCTAGGCGCTTTTTCCATGATCAAATCATGATTTTTGCCAGACATAAAGGAATAAGTATTATGTTAACCCTTGCAGCTCACGTAAAAAGAAAATACGTCCATAAATACCCCTGACGTGGGTTCAACCAAACTTCTTCGAGCGTTAACATTATGTCATGTGTTGAAGACATAAAACACATTAAACTGCTAACCTTTTGTAGTTTACATCCTGCGTTGTGGTCAACCGAGTGAAAAGGTACCCAATTCCGCGCATATACAGGGAATTAGAAAACGTTTTGTTGTTTTACAATATGAATAAAATAGAATATTCTATGCACTGTGTTATTTATAAGATGCGACATAGGGATTCCTGTTCTTTCACCAAATAGCGTTCATAAGAAATAACAACAGGTCCTTGAAATATAAGTTGAAATGCACTTTTAATTTTTTTATATACGGTTTTGATACCACTTTCGGATAATTCTAAGCGCTTAGAAGATATCCATACGGGTAGAAGCATGGGAGATTTGAAAGTTTGAACAGAAGTATGTTTCCAGAATTCTTTTGTACAATTTTGAAAAAAATAACTCAGCTTTATTTTAAATTCAATGGTTTTTAAATACCCAACGCTATTTGAAAGTTTTGTTGATAGAGCTCATTCTGCAACTAAAAGTATTGGTACACACGGTGACGTAGCGCCTGAGAGGTTCCTTCCAAAAAAGTTGAACAACGGCAAAGTCCTATAAGTATAACGCGGGCCGCAGGCGATACTACGAACGAATTAATTCTATTGTATTCGGACTGGGTTCTAATAAATCTGGGTTGATAGATATTTAAATCAATTAAAACAGAAACATAAATTATTTTTATCGACATTGTTAGTTCTGCAAACTTCATTAGCAACAAATGTTTCCCTTACCAATCAATTGAATTGTAACAGAAAGTCTTTCAAGGAAGAAAAACCTAGAATCAAAATAATATTCCCAAGAAACAATTGTTTATATTGAAACAAACAGTGGCTGTAATTTTGAAATCCAATATAAATTTGAATGGAATTATTACATCCCTAATTCGTTTAATTTCTGCCAGTCTTCTAATCAAATTAAAGTATGCTTATCAGTTAATTACATAATTACATTAATAAAGGACCGCCCCTCTTTATTAGCACCCATTAAATCGCGGTTTATTTCCAATTCTGAATCGAAAGATTGTGCGAAATTAAGTTATTTCGAATTAGGGAGATTCAGTGGTGTTGCTTTATGTAAAATTGTCTAAAGTTTAGACCTAAATATACTTGTTAATATAATTGCCACTACTTCTTGCAATGATTTCTTAACGTTGAATGTTATTATCCAGGAATTTTTGTGGAAGATTCCTTATTTCGGTGTCGTATTTAGTGCTAATAGTAAAGGTGACTCAGCATGAGGAGGTTTAAGGGTTGAATTATCGGCTAGAGAAGGAATTTGGGTCCGCTTCTCTTTATCAATATGAATTTGATTTGATGGAGGATAAGTTAGATTGATGCTTGTCTATCCAGATTCACATTACCAAGAAAATTAATAATAGTATTAGAATATATTATATTCTGGTTTGAGTAGATGTCAATTTTGAGGTGTAATACTCTCTGAATGTTTTTGTTATCACATAAGCTATTTTATATAGGGTGTTCCGAGAATAAGTACCGTAAACTATGGGAATGATAGAACGTTGAGAAAATTTTGAATGCATGGATACAGAGGTGAGATGCCGATGAACTAATTATGTTTCGCATTGCCTTTCTGTAAGTGAAAGAGAGAAAGCTATAGAACAACAAAGACAATGTCGCTTTCCCCTTTCCAGAGATTTTATCCAGGCAAATAGGCTAGTGTGGGATATTTCAAGGAGGGAAGTATTTTTTCTCTCTTGTACATATAGAATTTCATCTATGGGTGCTCACTATTGCTCCTATATATGTTTCATATCTTGTCGAAAAATGAAAATATAAGAGCGCTTTCAGACGAGACGCCAGGGAAGCGGCTGGACTAAAAATTTCAGGACCCAGTGACACCAATCAAACGTTACACCCATGCTCAATCCCTTAAGAGATGGGATGGAATCAAAGGATGCAGTCTTACCAGGATCGCCCTGGGTGATCAATATACAATACAATATATCACTTGCCATAAGGTCCTATTTAAAATTATTGGCCAGAGTGGCACTGTGACGTCATCTATTACTATTACGTCACCTGTTATCATTCGTAGAAAAGTTTACAACACTTTATTTTTTTATTAATGTAAGTGTAGCCGTTCAAAAGATACGAGGGGGGGAGGGTACTTTTGGATAGAACTGTATAAAAGAGATGTCTCCTAGTGACCCATCCACCTTGCTGGGAAGGAGAGGATGGACGATGACCTAGGAGGACAACTCCTCGGGAGGATGTACAATGGGTGACATGTGGCCTAAGTGCTGTGAGCCTACACTCACTCTCCCTACTCTACAGATGGTTTGGATTCCTCAGGTTGTTATCCTGGAATCATGTAGTTTCTGCTTTCGTCTTTTCGACTTGAATTGGTGACATTCAACGAAGATCTGTTTCACAGTTAATAGACACTGGCAACTTTAAACAGGAAGATCTGTTACTTGACGTCTCTGAGTAGCTGTAAAAGTTGGTACCTATCACATATTCAAAGTCTTCATAATATTCAGAATTTTTGCCCGAACAATCCAGTAGAGTCAGTGGTGTGCTGGGAAATGTTTTGTCAAGTAGATCAGGCAGTAATAGCCAATAAAGCGATAGGCTTTCATATTCGTTTTTATCAAATCTCAAAAAAATTGTAAGCTTCTTTCCCATTCGGCTCTGTATCCAAACTGAATGGAATCTTTATGACTAGTACGTAATATGCACGTCACTGGAGTTAATGTGTTGACAAGACTCTTATACGAATTTGTAAAATCTGCCTTAGTATATACATAACCTAAATGGTAAATTGTAACATTGCGGAATGGTGTACGAATTATTAATAGATTAGGTACATCTGCATTTTGTATTATAATCACAGATTTAATTCGGGTAACCGTAAAGTTTTCTTATTATCATTTCATTACTTTGAATTTTATTACCATAGAGAAAGAAGAAATTTGTACAGCATAACAAGAAAATCACTCACCATATAAAGTTTGTATTACCTAATTGAGTTACTAGCTTTTGTCGAGAAACAGTTTTCTTCGGTTTGTAGTGTTTTAAAATGGAAAATATTCGCTTATAGCACAATTCTAATTTAAACGGAAGCAAACAAAAATGTTCCTGCATTTTTCCAATTAGCCTTCAAGCATTTTTATATTAAATTTTTATATCAGTCATTTTTCTCATGAAATTGGATTATTGCAATTTTAAATCACAGAATTTTGGGAAAGAAAATTTGGAAAGCTATTTTTAACCTTCAATAAATACTATTTCCTAGGCCCAATACACAGATCCACGCTCTAACTCATTTCTACTGTCAGACGTACACACTAAAAGCTCCACACGCGTGCGAAGCATCTGCACCACCTAATTTCACAGCGACAAGTTGGTGCATGCACGCAGTGGGTGCATTTGAAGGAAGATAAGGTCACTCTTAATGATGGACCAGTTCGAATGGTCTGGAGGAATAGACATGCTGTAGATGTCTTATCCTGTAGGGTTCGTCAAAAGAACATTTTGACGTATGAAAATTACTGCAAACCCTTTCTATCGTTGTGTAATGCCACTTCAATATTCCCTTGCTCTCACTTAAAATCATTACAGTACATTTTTGACAGGTAGTGCGTGGCGCAGCATCCAGGTAGTTAGTTTTTTCAATTCAATTGTACCATACAGAAACTTTAAGCCAATGTAATTATTGTACAAACACTTTTCGCAAACATTATCCACAATCATATCTTTTTTTGAGTATGTCACTCATGCTTTCCCAAATATTATCAGTTTTCTCGGTGTATTTGTACGAGACAAGAACTTAAACTATAAACTTGGGGCTATTAAATCTATGAGTCTCCACATTCAACAATATACTATGTTTTCTAAGCTATTGTTGGGAATTGCTGTTCACAATTATGTTCAACGGCGATTAGAAAGTTAGTGGTACTCCATTGGAATTACCAATTTCTTGTAAAGCTACAACTAGCAACTAGCGACAGAAAAAATTTCTGTATTCCCTTCAATCGCATTTACTTTCAGAATAAATGAAATGGGTTCCATACATAATCTACTGCTCTATTGAACTGCGTTGCGAACAAAATAAAATACTGTAACCAAAGTCATATCACCAATAACTGTAGGAAATACTGGATAATAGTATTAATGGAATGGTTGGAAAAGAATAAAGTTGAAAATATTCTTGTCAGCTACAGTTTTCAATAATCTAATTTGTTTTTATTAGGCTGAAGTAGTACATTTTTAGTTTCAATCTCTCCCTGAAAACTTTAATGAATTTTTGTTAATTTAAAACATATACATATTATCAACATTAACGCGTACCTCGGTAAGAACACAAAAATGATATTTTTCTCTCCAGTGAGAAGGAAGGTTAACACTTAAGAACCCATGATTTAATACATACGAATATACAAATGTATTCACCTTCAGCACGCGTGTATGTAGTCCTGTCGATTTCCAGTCCCTACTCAAAAGAAAACATTCAGTCAGCTAAGTGTTTACATAGTATATGCGTTGTATTTGAATTTTATAACGAATGGATACGTAGTCAAACAGGATATTTTATGCTCTATTACTAAATCTTTCGGTTCACAGCTTCCACACAAGGATGTGTTATCGTTTTATTAAGATATTTGTTCAGTTGACAATATCCGGTCAAAGTCTCTGCTGGGTTTAAGTATGTTCACGCACAAAGCTTGCCTCTACTGAAACTATTTCAGACAAGACACTTTGTGGCCCACCACTAGTGTCTGAAAAGAATCGCGCGGCTAATAATACATTAATATAAATAGACTCATTCATACGAGACACCAATGAATGCGTTTATTCATATTAATGTATTCTCAGCCACGCGATTATTTTCAGACACTAGTTTCTCGTCTGAAAGCGCTCTTAGGTAGGTTCAAAAAGTTTTTGAGCTGCTGCCTGCCTAGCCAGCTTGGTTACCTTGTACTGAACCTAATGTGATCAGTGGCCTGTTCAGGGCTACTAGTGTTTGTGTGCTATCTGTATAGAGATTGATACGCACATTTTTTCCTCAGCTGTTTCTACCGGAAATATCCATTTTTCCATCCAATGGGCTCGTTCACTAAAATTTTTAAATCACTTTTAACTGTCGTAAAACAAAGTACTAAGGATAAAAATATGATTCTGAAAATTTCATGTCAGTAGAATATGTCGTTCTCCAGATACAACCAATTAAACAAGCATACCGTAGCGGGACGAAGACTATGACTGTGACGTCACCGCATATGGAAGTTAATGTGCACAAACATTACGCTTCTGACTGTAACGTGCCTCGCATAGAATTAATTTATTTTGTATTAGGTACTTCTCACAAAATTTTTGTGCTAATAAAATAAAATGTGTGGACCTAATTTTAAAAAAGCAGACTCATCAAATGTTCCAGAAGTGGACTTGCTAATGATTATGAAGTTTTTTAATCAAAAATATCAGTTTATTATATTATAATTTTATACTATGTGACACATTGTTCTGGCTAATTTCGGGTCAGAAAAATTAGAAATGGCAATATTTTCATAAATACATGCACTCTCAAATGATATACAGGGTGATTCCAGATGTTTTATTCTATTCCTGTTCTGGTGGCAAAGTTATGGAGATAACGGTTAATCAAAACTTTGAAGTGAGAAATAAATAAATGTATTTTATTAGCAGGAATGACACCCGAGCATAAACTAAACTCAAAATGCTACAAAGTTGTTTGTACTCTTTTAGAGTTTGAAAAAATAGACGAAGCTAAATGTTATTGTCCTGCTTCGGAGAGAGGCTGTAAGCAACAATAACATCACAAGCTATAGGAACAATTCCATCTTCGTATTTTAGAAAATTTAGATTAATACGAACGTGTGGTTTTCAATAACCCCTCTCAATATGGATTCACAACGTATTTTATGAGATAATTTATAACGATGACGTACTTCTGATTGAAGAAAAATGAAATCTTGAAAATACACAAAAAAAGGATGTTGACTTATCAGTGAATGCTTTGAGTCTTTTTATGCTTTTCTGCCACTACTTCTGTTTTTTTTTTGCATCCTAATTAATAGAAATAAAATAAATAAAACTCAGAAGCAGGCTCATAGAATCAACTCTGATGGGGGAAACAATGGCCGTACGTGCAACCAGGGGCTGTCCGCAGGGGGGAGTACTATCCCCGCTGCTGTGGAACCTGGTCATGGACGGGCTCATCAGAACCCTACACAGAGGAGGATTCAACACCATAGGATATGCAGACGACCTGGTAATTCTATCCCAAGGTAAATACAACAGTATAACCAGAGACAGACTCCAGATGGCTTTAAATGCAGTAACATGCTGGACTGTAAAAGAAGGGCTACGTATTAGCCCTTCGAAAACACAGATAATTGCGTTCACCAGAAGAAGGAAAAGGGAAGGACTTGGCCCTCTGACGCTTCAAGGTGAACCAATACGACTGTCGGATGAAGTAAAATATCTTGGGGTTATCCTAGACCCAGGCTTAACTTGGAACCGACACCTCCAGCACGTGATCAAGAAAGCGGAGGTGACCTTCATGGTTGCCAGACGTACTTACGGCAGTAAATGGGGACTAAGACCCAGCATGGTACACTGGCTATACAAAATGGTTGTCATTCCCAGGATAACATATGCATCTTTGGTATGGTGGCCAAAGACCAGACAATCCTCTGCTATGCTAAAACTAAGCAAGGTGCAAAGACTTGCATGCACTGGCATTACAGGGGCGATGAGGACTACTCCTACAGCGGCGCTGGAAACAATGCTAGACCTTCCTCCACTACATTATGTCATAATGTGTGGAGCAAGGGCAGCACTAACCCGACTGGAAAAAGCACTAGACCATGATGTGGCACATGGGAGAGGACACACAGAGATAAGGCAGGTGGGTGATGACATTTTCAAAATGCCAACAGACCAAATGACTACCAAATATATCTTTCGCAAGAACTTCGAGATTGTCATCAAAGATCGAAAGGAGCTTGAGGAAGAGAACGCACCACCACTTAGTAGAGCGAATGAACTGATCTGGTATACAGACGGATCTAAAAATGAACTCGGCACCGGAGCGGGCATATACAGCAAGACGAGCAAATATGAAGGAATCGTCTCGCTAGGAAAATACGCCTCTGTATTCCAAGCAGAGGTTTATGCAATACTTGCGTGTGCAAGGGCTAACAGTATGAGAGCCTACAACAACAGGCAGATCAGGATCTACAGCGACAGCCAAGCCGCCTTTAAAGCACTTCAGAGCTATAGGGTGACATCTCGGCTAGTATGGGAATGCGGCGAAGAACTTAGAAGACTGGCGACTCGGAACAGTGTAACACTGGAGTGGGTACCAGGTCATAAAGGAATCGCAGGCAATGAAAAAGCTGACGAACTCGCAAGAGTAGGATCGTCAACTCTGATGAACGGACCCGAACCTGCTGTGGGCATCCCCAGATGCTTAACCAGGTCATGGTTAAAAGGATGGTTGAAAGAACAACACAAGAAATACTGGAAGAATACGACTGGGCAAATACATGGGAAGAAATTCATAAAAGAACCATCAGAAAAAGTAGCGAAAGAACTGCTCTCAATGAGCAGAAACAAACTGCGCACCACTACGGGGCTACTTACGGGACACTTTCCCACAAAGGAGCACCTAAACAAAATAGGGCTGTACAACGGAGACCTTACATGCAGAAGATGCAAAAAGGATACCGAAACAGCTCTGCATATACTATGCAACTGTGAGTCGCTGGACCACAGAAGGCAGAAACTTTATGGTAGAACCCAAATGACTCCAGAAGACTTCTACAATCAACCAGCTAAGAACCTGTATGAGCTAATACAGGGAACGGATTGGCTGAATAGGTTGTAGTCAGAACACTAGGAGTATCCACAATAAGCCCAGGAGGCTGAGGTGGTACCGGCGGAAGGACGGCTCCGAAGGGAGAAAAAAAAATAGAAATAAATGTTTTGTTAGATGTTTTGATCGTAGTACTGTTACATTCTGGAACTGAACAATATTTATAGCTTTTTTTACTCTGGTTCTGGTCCATTTCTAAACGTTCTTATTTCACAAACATGACACTGTTTAGAGTTTGTGAAACGTATAATAAAAAATAATAAGCATATTATCATAAGCAAGCAAAATACTGTTACTAGCTAAAGTAGAATAGTAGTCATCTAACCGAAAACCGATCTGCGCGGTATCCGCTCTCTGAACGAAAGATTTCATATGCGATGAAGTCACGCCTGAAATTCGGAGAGGAGCGCTGTTTAATTTTTTTTAGGCAACTTAGGAGTCTCGCTAACGTCTAATTTTTTGCACAGAGCCTCAAAATAATATGCTCTTCCTAATGGTAAAATAAAAAAATATATGTAAGTGAGCCCATTTCCCAATTCTCAAATTATTCATTTCAAAATTTGTCCACATACATTTTCAGTATGTCTACTAAGATTCCAATAATTATAGAATCTACTTTATCTGGATATAGACTTTTATATCCACACAAGCTAATTCATCAAATTACGTAAGCACATTCGGTGTTGATTTGTAAGCAATGTAATTATTACACATGCTCGAAAAGCTGTACCATAACAGTCCTAACCTTAATTGGTCCTGTATTTGGTGGTGCATGGACGCGAAATCAAGCAATAACGGTTATCAATTCCCCAAACAATATATCAATCCTATTATCAGAGAGTTCCTAGATTTACGTAAATCAATACCGTTCCTAGCCATCTTGATGGTAAAAGCCTGGTCAATCTACCGCTTAACATTTTCACAATGAGGGCGAAACATTGACAGAGTAGCCGTGAAGGAACATACAATTTTCCAGACTACGATTTTATGGGTGACACGAAATGAAGGCGTCTATTCTATTTTCTTCAAAGTATATTTATGGAGATTTGAAAAATCAGGAAAAGATCTAGTCTAAATTTCACAAAAGACTGCAGCTATGCTACGTATTACAACAAAAGATCATGTACAGGTTCATCTTGAAGAATATTTAATAGTTTTTTATCAGAATTAAAAAAATTACGTATTCGACAATGAAAATATATCGTTAGCTTAAACTGGCAATTTTTTTCCAAATATACTGAACAGGACTATCGGAATTTAGTGCATAGACGTGTTCCGGATTTTTCAAAAGGACTTTTCCTTCAAAAATTATCAAATTTCTTCATACTTCACAGACACACTGTATATACTCTCCTACTTATGTATCCTATCACAACTCTTTTGACAGAAAATTAATTATATTTATAATGGAACCTTGTTAACAACTTCTCTAAGATTATGTTTAAACTTAATGGACACAACTTTCTATCTAGTTTAAAAGTTTTTCGAAAGACTACACTAGAATTGTTAGTAGAAATTATGGCAACAAAAGTAATTTATTAAATTTGCGCTGGTGAATTACCCCCTGAAGGAGTTTGCGACTTTCTAAAATAAAAAAGGGCTCAAACTTAAATTTCATAATTATTGGGATTGGAGCAGTAGATTTAAAAATAATTTAGAAACTGTTTTGAGTTGATAGCCATTTAATTAACCTCAGAAAAAATTTACATAGACAAGAGTTTGTAGATTTCTTGAAAAATCAAATTTTAATTAAAGTTTTATTTAAATATTCTGATTTCAGGTTAGTACAATATTTTGAAATTATATTTGTTGTATTTATAAGAAAATAATGTCAATTGCTTATACATATGACGGTCTTTTAATATCGCAGTCAAGCATTTGTTTCTTCTTTTAATTCGAAATAAACAAAGCGACGACAATTATTTACGATAGATGCACTTTTATGGTTTTAGGACTATCATTTTGGGAATTTCGTCGCAAAAGAAACAAAAGAATTGTTGAAAAATTTCAAATACACTTACCGACTTAAAATTCGCTTCATTCAAAACAATGATTTATTTAAAAATGCTATAACTTTCAAATGGGGAGGCTGATTTATCTGAATTTCTTAGCAACTTTTAGATAAAATACTGTAGTTTTAAGGTTATTATTCGGACATCTAATAGTAACTTAGTACTCGCCGCATATACGTGGGAGAAGAGAAAACAATTTTTTCCTCTACTTTTAACACAACCTGTAGGTTAAATCTGCTAGTAGATCTGCACACAATTAACTTTATCAAGAAGACTAATTTGTTACCATTTGTTTTTTTATTCACCCCAATATCTTAATTTGTTCGTGAAATGTGACGGTTTGAAGAAAATGCAACATTTTAGAAATAGTCATAATTTAAATGACGGTAGAGAATAAACTACAAAATAAGTAGATTGATGTGGCCAACTCACAATATGACAACTGTCGTTATTTGGCAATTGCAGTTTAATTATCAGTATTTAATTTAACATCATGGTTTTAACACCTACTGATGCAGCACAAGCAGTTGCTCTGGTACCAGACGGTAGGTCTCAGTATTATGCTAATAGAATATATTATTGGGTGTTACAAGGTGTAGCGTCCAGAGAGCTGTACAACGTTTCAATGAAACTGGTAGTTTTTCGAGATGAAGAGGATCTGGCAGACGACGTTCTACAAATGTTCGAGATGATCGTTTTGTAATATTAACCTTTGCGAGAAAGAAATACTACTGCTGTCATGGCTCGAGATCGTTTGAAAGAACTACGCCAAGTAGCTGTTAACGAAATAACGATTCGAAGGCGATTACGAGAGCATGGATTACGCTCCAGAAGACCTGCAACTGGTCCGGAGTTACTTAGGAATCACAGAACAGCCCGTCTTCGATTTGCTAGAAAGCATCAACATTGGAATGTCGATGACTGGAGTAAGATTTCACTTTCTGACGAGTCAAGGTTTTGTTTACGTTCTCCAGATGGCCGTGAAAGAATAAACCAAAGAAGAGGCGAAAGGTTTGACCAAGTAAATTTTTCCACAAGACTCAGTTATGGAAGAGGATCGGTAATGGTTTGGAGCGGCATAAGCATAGAAGCTCGTACTGATTTAGTCATTGTTGGTGGCGGAGCAATGACAGGCTAACCGATATATTCGTGATGTGCTAGATCCACATGATTCCACTTGCACCGTTTAAAGGAAACGAATTCATGTTTATCCACGACAACGCTCGACCACATATTGCGAGGATTGTATCTCAATGAACTGGCCATCACGTAGTCCAGACCTCAATCCAATTGAGCACGTCTGGGACATGATGGGCAGACGAGTTCGTGGCCGAGCTCCTTCTCCAAGTAATTCAAATTTTTTGAAATATGCTTTGGTCCAAGAATGGGATCAGATTGACCAGATGGAGATTCGACATCTAATAGAGTGTATGCCACAATGCATTGAGGCTTTCGCGCTCGTGGGGGAAATACCCATTATTAATTAATTTGTAATAATTATTAGTTTATTTGTTGTTTGATTTGTTTATAATATTATGCATTACTATGCTAAAACTGAATGAAAAAATTAAGAATGTTGCATTTTCTTTAAACCGCCACATTTCACAAACAAATTAAGATATTGGGGTAAATAAAGGAAAATATTGGAAACAAATCAGTCTTCTTGATAAAGTCAATTGTGTGCAGATCTACCAGCAGAATTAACACACAGGGTGTGTCAAAAGTAGAGGAAAAAATTGTTTTCTTCTCCCCCCTGTATATCCAGCGAATACTGAATTACTTTTAGATGTCCGAATAATAATCTTGAAACTACAGTACTTTATCTAAAAGTTGCTAAAAATTCAAATAAATCAGCTTTCGCATTTAAAAGTAAGAGCATTTTTAAATAAATCATTATTTTGAATGGATCGAATTTTAAGTCGGTAAGTTTATAATAAATAGAAATTCAATAATAATATTATGAACCATATTCAGAAATATATGCATAAAACTGTACATTGAATTAATAGAATTGTTTTAACAAAGCCTGTTACACAAAATAATTGTTAATTCAACAGCTAACAAGAGTAACAATGTGTTCAATTAACAATTCTATGCAGGAATCACATATCTATGTTTATATAAGCCCGTTTGTTTTATAGAATAACTACCTATCAATTATTAAAAGTTGATTCGTATTTTACGCAACGACCAGTGAAATCACGCACATTTTTTTATCCATTCACCTTATTTATCATTATTTATTTTTTCATATTCTATAAAAAATATAAAATAGTAATTTACGTAACTAGTTATGAAAAGGGCGATATTGCTCAACCAGCGTTATATTTGACAAAACGAGCGCTAGCGAGTTCTGCAAATTACGCGAGTTGAACAATGTCGCTCTCTTCATAACGTACGTTTTATCTAATTCCGCGCTTTTATAATATTTCATAAGATCTTCAATTACAATGGTAATATCAAAGTGGATTCAAATGGTGATGAAAGTATTGTTACTATGAAGTATCCACCCAGAAAATTGCCTTACTTTAAATAACTGTGTCCTTAATAATGTTGTTTTCAATGTTTATAAATCTTAAAATACTATTGAATTAAAATAATGGAGTAATTGTCAGCTTAAATAATGAAATAATTGTCAGTTTTGACAGAACCTAATTGATCAACTATTCTTTGAAACTTAAACAGCAGGTGTTTTCGATTATTCACTTTTGGCAGCTCGTAGTGACTGAATTTCGTTCGTTTATAACCGGGCGTGACGCCTAGTCTTACCTTCCCCTTGCCCCTTGAACACATAACGAAAAGTATGGGCTTCAAGCCACGGACATTAAATATTTGACGTTGGTCCGGTTTGACGTTTTTATTTAAAGGTTAAGATTGTGCCGATTTCGATTTAAACCATACTAAAAATATCTAAATATGCAAAATTATATTATCAAAATAATTATAATTGAAAACTGTTCTTCTAACAACACAGGAAATTCATTGGCATTGGCATATGACAAGTGGTTGTGAGGATCCTAAAAAATCGTGTTCGTTTCGCTTAAAAGTGACGACTGAGGCGTCACGCACAAGTGCTTGAAGCCCAAATAAACGAAAGTAGCAAGTTACATAAAGTTTTTACATAACTACTTTTCATAACTGATATATGAAGATTATGAAAAATGTGGAATTAGATGAAAATAATTACACAATCAAAAATCACCAAATAACGCATTTCAAAAAAGTTTCATTTCCATTTCCGAGAATAAGTAGGATTTTTGAAAATGCGGAAAAAATATTGTCCACATTAAAATAAAAATTGCGTTGAAATATAGTAAAGGCATTCAAAATGGAGGATCGTAAAAAGCTTGACATCCAAAATGTTTGGAGTTATTCCCTTAAATGGCCGGATATAATCGTTAATCTCGTGCCAAAAAGGAATGCTGTTATATCCATTGAAGCGGAATTTTACTTTATGTCTATTATTTGCCTGATTAGTTTCTAATAATCCCCGCAAGACTTACGATTTCCAAACGGCAGATAGTTTTGTTAAACATTGTTATTTTGTTTGGGAATGCTTCTTTGAAACATAGAAGAATGTTTAATCGACATTTTGGACAATCTGGTAGAATATATTATTATGTTTTGAAAACACAGCTCATGGTTTCAACCTTCACATACCCCAACACGGAACCGCAGACTTGACTGGTGAGTAGCAGGGCTAAGTCATAAACCAACCCCTTAATTTTTATATATTTTTTATTTTGTATTTCAAAAATATGCTTGAGATATGGAATTTTCATAATGTTGTAGTTTAATGTTTGAAGAATAAAAAACAAAGAAGCCATACTTACAATTTAGTCGGGGTTTTAACATTGCCAGGCGAGTGCAAAAGTATTTTGCAAACAAATTTAAAAAATGTAACTTGAAATTTCAATAGGATATTATTTATAACTAAAAAATAATATTTTCAAAAAGACAGATCACTTTGGTGGGCCTTTCTGCCTGCCAGGTGATCTGCATGATTTAGATTCACAAATGGTTCAGGAAAGCGGCGCTGCATCCTAAATGGATGGAGCAATTTTGATTACATTTTTTTGGTATATTTGGGTGAATCCATGGATGATTAAGTTTCCCAACAATTGGTCCGGGTAGGTAGCACTCATATCAAGCGAAGATTCGGACAGGACGGACATTTTAAAGAAAAACATGAATAAAAAATGGTGTTTTTGTTATCAGTTGCTATAAATCAATGTCGACTGATTTTTCAATCTAATTCTTGAACAAACACACTTTTATATGAAGTTTTGATGTAGTGTGGGCATGAATACAATTGGTTTATTACAAATTGTTTTCAGCAATTCCTTGAATACTTGAAAAAAGCGATGTTTAAATATATTTGACTCAATGAATGTTGTTTTGTCTTTTTATGTACTAGTCACGCTAATCCCATCACGATAACTTTCATTCTTTACTATATTTATGTCAATTAAAAAAATTACTTATTCAGCTTCTTATCAATTGGGAAACATCGAACAATAAAAGTTTACTTGACTCGTGTAATCCGGGCTTTACATCAGAGTCTCCCAAACTGTGGGTAGCGGAACCAGATAGGATCATAAAACAGCAACTTTACTTACTGTTCATGGTGCTCGTGAATCTTCTGGAGTTCATATATAGATTCAATAAACAGTGTTAAGAATTATTATCAATAACTCAGTTATATAAGTGGAACTTATTTGAAAATATGACAAAAGTTGAAAAATATACGTTGTTTGATCTTTGAAATTAAGGCATTAGGTAGTTCAAACCTCTTACGTTATAATATTATAAAAATGACTGAATGGCAAGAAAAATGCAGATCCATTACCTATGTACTTAAGTTATAAAGGCCAAGACACCTCCATTAAATATATTTCTTCAGCGACACGCAAAATCTCCAAGATATGCACACGATTTGTCATTTACATAATTTTTTCATTTGCTTTCTCGGCACTCGGTGTTCCTATCAACTCGAAAAAAATTTATGATCACAATTTCATCTCCCTTAATATGCCAACAACGCAATATCATTTCCCTTAAGTATCCGTCTTGCCTTTACGGCGAAAACAATTTTACCTTTCGAAAAATTTTGATAAAAAATCAAACTAAATGTGCACAATATTTCAAGAGACTGAATAGCGATCATTTAACATTTTTATCCTTTCCAAGACACACATATTTTAATTCACTCAACGTTTTTCATTTTCAGACGACAGAGTTTATTGATAAATATTATTGAGCTCGTTCCTCCGTATATTTTTTTATTCGGAGATAAAATAGATTGTTCGATTCAGGGTTGATCTGCTCATTTACAGTTGTATATATTCTTCAACTCCAGACAGCCGTTAAGCACACAAAAGCGACCAATAGTATGATTCAACTTATTGCTTGATAATGTACAAGCTTTATCAAAAATTATATGTCATGTGAAGAAAATGGGATCACGAAAAAATTAAAATTAACTGATGTTATAACAATAAACAATATTTCACATTGAGAGTAGGTATAGACCAGTCGGGTTAGCCCAAAAACTATCAAAACACGGAAATTGGAGCAGTAAGCAAGATTTTTGATGGAATACCTCAAAAATATTATGGTTAATGATAATCAATTGCCTCCACCGGTTTTTAGGCTGTGCCAATTGCACAATAAAAGCTTATGGCCAAAACAACCGAAAATGTGCCTATTTTTCGACATTTTTTCGAATTTTACTCGAAAAGTATTAAGTTTATCGTGCTTATGTATGGAAACAAAGTTATAAAGCCTGAGATTTGCTATGCAATTACGTGGTTCAAAATGTAGAAATTCCCATCCCTGCAGCTACAGCCGATGAATAAGAAAAAAAATTTAAAAAAAGCTGTTTTTCAGACGCAAAATACTAATGCAATGTATGGAGCAATGTGATTCATTATTTGTCTCATATTATGTTATTTATTCACGAACTGAATGCAACAAACGCGGTTTCGATATCTTATTTAGTTGCTGAGTAATCTAATTGTTGATAAATATTAGGTAAATAGACATTGTTGAAATAAAGACATATGCCACAAAAAATTGTTTAAACTCACAATAATGTTTTTACACATACTAGAAGGCTACAGCTATCATATGCAATGATTTATAATCATTAATTTTTCCGGTTCAGCTGACTCAGACGTTAGTTTAAAAAAGTGGTTCAAATTTTACCTTAGTACCTAACAATCAAGATATCTGTGCGGTTTTTCATTTCAATTGATGTCTGAAAAAACCTACTTAAAGGACTTGGAAAAACACAACTTTTTGCGTTTTGAATGTTCATTTCGGATCATTTAATCCCGAGTTTTTGAATCCAAACTTGATCAACGATTCTAGGCAAACGAACAACAATCCAACGAAAAAAAATACTGGCATGCTAACCCGATTGGACTAATAACGCGAATAAGAAATTGAGAGGATAATTAAGAATATCTGACAAAGAGTTAAATTAGCTTCAGAACTCTCCACTGCAAGTCAAGCAAGAGTTGGGTTGGATTAGGTTTGATGTGAGTGGGTTTACGGAAATAATTTCTTTCCAGTATAGCAACCAGCACTATAACAGTACAAACAAGCAAGTTTTTTTTGTATATTTATTTTGTGTCCTATCCATAGTGTTGTACCCATTCCACAGCTGATACTGGAGAATATTTCCGGTCCCTGGAAGGGAGTTTCAGTCCTCTTCGATGGTTCATCTACTGTTCCATTTCTTCCTTCTTCCCTGGAATCTACAGTAAGATGACAATGATGGTCTCGTATAGTTCACTGAGTGTCCTCAGGCATTCCCATGCCATTTTAGAACTTATTACGTAAGCATTCATTACTTGGTGATCTGACTTAATGATAATCCTTTGCCTATTGCAAGAATTTCAACAAAAAAGTTACTTGGGGCTTTCCCCAAACTTTCGGAGAGTTTGTTCACTGACCCGTACGCTCCTATCCCATTAACTTTACATTAAATTAATCTGCTAATATCGCATTTCCGCCTCCCAGGATTTTCATCGAAATAAAAGAAATACGATGCTAAGTTACTCCATTTCTTGTTAAAGGAAACTGCCTGTGGATGAATAGTTTTTCAAACACAATAGTCAATTATCGTCAAAGTACTGCTATTTAAGACGATAATCAACTGATTCCAACTTGTAAGGATGTTCGGTTGGCCTCTGGACTTCAATCGGACAAAATGTCGATCGAGATCAAAGAAAGCCATAGGGTGAGCTGAAGTAATGACGTGCCAGTATTGGTAATCGTAATTGGTTTTTAAGTTCCAACGCATTGACGCCGTTTTACATCGTAAATTAATCTGTGCTTTCGTTAATTGAATTGTCTCACAGCCGTGTCGTTCTTGGATAGGGCAAATTGAAATGGTCGTGATGGAAGGCACGATCATAATGTTGAGATTGCTGTGAATTTAGGACTAGAAAATGTTCAAATCTGTTTTCTATAGTAGTTGTGTGAAACGTTTGTTTATTATAAAACCGTTTAACGTTAATAAGAATGTTTTTATTATATTCGTTTGATGAAGATTGGTTTTGTTGAGGTTTGGGTTTCTGCTTGAGAATAATTCCCTTCCCTGTCTCTTTAAAGTTAATTAATCAAGTCAAGTCTTAGTCTTTCTACTGAAAAAAATCGAAGTAGTAATTATTCTAAGATACACTGAATTGACAAGAAACATAGTTTTTGAAGGAATCTTGACCACTATCAATGTTACACTTGGTACTTGGTTACACTGGAGGCTTGCTCTCACAAGCATCACAGACAGTCTTTGACAATCCGGATTCGGCGCAAAGATTGTCTGTGATGCTTGTGAGAACAAACCTTGGAACATAACATCAAACGACAAGCAGCCTCAGGCAATGGCAACGAAATACGGAAGGATGAGGGAACTTAGGAACTAAGTAGAAGGGAGTGAACAAAATAGATCTTTTAGGACACTCTAGTATACATACAAACAAGTGCGCAGACAAAGTAATAAAACAATTAATATTGTATATTAAAAAATGATTTCCCATTTTCCATTGGAAGGAACAATAAATTGTTGTATAAAACATTCAATCTTTGCTTTTTGATCAACTTAGGCTACATCGATAGAAGCAATTATTAAAACTAACAGTTTTGGTAACAATGTTAATCAATCAATTGCTGTGAGACATTAGAATTTAAGTAGATAAACAGTTATTGTTTATTATACATCTAATTGTGCCACACTGAACATACCAATTCCTAAATATTTATTCTATAAAGTTAGTAATGGTATTTGATTGTATGTAAGTGTTTGATATTACATCGCCGCTAGCTTTATTTTTATCACATCCACGTCATCAAACATTTAGTTTTTTAGGTAGACCAATTATTTACTTAAAAAAATTTGTTTTACTATTTAAAATCGATAGTTGATAGAAGTTTCCCATTTTAATTCTTGTGTTAAACATAAATTATTATTCTGTATGTTCCTTGTGGTATATTATTCATTCTTTTTTTAATTTCTTGGGAAATTAAACCACAATATTTTTAAATTCTTTATTTCAACGTTTCGGTAGCGTTCCAGCTACCGTTGTCAAGAAAAAATAAGTAGAAATTAATTTTTATCCCTAACTGACACAACAGAAAAAATTTGACAACTGGACAATCAAAAATTATTTTGAAGTTTAAGACTGCAAAATTTTGTTATCAATTTTTTATTAAGGTCCATTCATAGTAGATATCTCTGGCAAAATGTGAAATGAAATATTTCATTTTATGACATTCCAACGATATGATAGTCTACTAGAAATGGAATCCAGTGAAGTGCACGTTCCAGGAACGGTTTTTATTGGGATAGCGCGTTTTTTTCGCTTATATTGGAAATGTTGTTAATAAAACGCGTTTCTTGATAGTTTTTTTGTGTATGAATATTTAAGTTTTTGAAATATGTATACTCAGTTTTGTGATTTTGTGTATTGAAATGTGTATCGATTAACAACTATTCAAATTATAAATCATGAGAAAACCTGGATAAAAACTTATGATGCTATCCTGATAATGCAGGTAATTGATTATTGGAAATTTCTCTTTCTTACATTGGTAAACAAATTTGACTACATTCGGCTGAAATACTAGCTACACATTTATCTGCATTTAGTTGTATTAAAGCACTTTATTTGATTTTCCGTCTTTTATTATTGGGTTTTTTTAATATTATTTTTGATGAATCCCATTGAATTTGATGACCCTCTTCCCAAGTATGTTTGCAAATAGCTGACCTAAAGAATTCCCTATCTTTGTTATTTTTTTTTGTGTTCGTTTATTCGTACTTTCAATGGTCTAGATGTTTCACCTAAATAAAATTTGTCGCATTCACATGATATTTGATATATGCAGTTTTTTGAAGATTGTTCTTCATTCTTTGGTTTCGTTTTTGTTAGTATTGATCTCAATGTATTATTCGATTTTAAAACTAGTTCTAATATTGAATTGGTTGGAATAAAGAATTTAAAAATATTGTGGTTTAATTTCCCAAGAAATTAAAAAAAGAATGAATAAATTATTATTATTACAATATCTGGAAAAAAAATATTTCTTGACCGTAAATACTTCAGAAGCTAATAAATAATTGTGGAAAAACAAACTTATTTCGATCGAAGCATAAATATTTTTTGAACGAATTTTTTCAATTTGTGACGGTAAATGTTGATAAAAAAGTTCATCAGCGGAAGTGCATGTCAAAGATTTATGTAGAACTGTGTTTTATTTTAATTATACACTGTGTTATTTATAAGATGCGACATAGGGAATCCTGTACAAAACTGTCAAACGCGAGCTAAATTTTTTACCAAATATCGTTCATAAAAAATAATAACAGATTTGGAAAGGTCGTTGAAAAATAAGTTCAAATACACTTTTAATTTTCTTAAATTCGTTCTGGTTTAATAAAAAATGGATATTTATATTTGGAAAAGTCGAACTCCATTTTCATACCATTTTGGAGTACTTTAAACCGAGTACGGGATAGCAATTCGCCACGGAGGTGAAATTTTTTTCCTTTTTGTTTTTAATTTGTTCTTTTTCATTATTTTTGTCTAAAAAACATTAAATTTAAAATAAAGCAGATATATTTGTTTCAAAGATTGTGAAAAAAGAGCTAAAAATGGAAAGAAAAAAATCCTGTCATCGGTTTGAAGTATTCGAAAATAGTATAAAAATTGAGATCGACTTTTTCAAACAAAGCTATAATTTTTTTTTTCTATGACAACCTCGATAAAATAAATGTTCATTTTATAACCATAACTACAATCATAAACAAGAACATTTTGTTCAGAATTTCATTTTTGCATCGGCTGCTAGGCAGGTTCTAAGCAACAAATGCGAAATGGAATATTTCGTGTTAGGTTTAGGTTCATTCTAAAATCACAACGACTACGGCTTGTCAAATTATGACGTCCAGCGACAAATTAATGAAATGTCAGCAGATCGTTTCTGTCAAAGTTTGAGTAGGTAACGAGTAATTTCATAGTTGTTTTTTACAATTACATATTTATAGGCTTCTATTTCTGTGTACCTATTAGAAAAAGCAATGAAAAAAATGTACATATTTCTTCAATTCATATTTCAATTCTGATAGAAAGCCCATTAGCGGGGAATTCGGAGTAATGGAATATTATCAGTTTATTTCTCTCAAAGTTTTTGCAATGTATGCATGTATTAAACGTGAACGATATGTTGTCATAGAAAAAGTATAGTATGCATCTCGCAACAAAATGGCCATTTTGCACTCGTATGAATTGCAGCACTTGCCTTCGGCTCGTGCTGCAAATTTCATCCTCGTGCAAAATGGGCATCATTTTGTGCTCATTGCATAATATACTATTATTAAACCAGAGCGAATTTATGAAAATTTAAAGTGCATTTGAGCTTATTTTTCAACTACCTTCTCAAGTCTTTTATTATTTTTCAAGAACGCCATTTGGCAAAAAAAGGTAGAACGTGTCGCGGGACACACGGTAGGAACTTTAAAGCAAAACTTTCAAGCCAAAATTTTTTGAATCAATAAATAAATACACATGTCTGGATGAAACTTCATTTAACAAAAATATACAGTAGTATTAATTATAAATAAAAATAAAAATCTTATCATTAAGTTGATTGTCACAATAGTTATTTATGATACAAGTGCCTGAAGTTATACTTTTGCGCACGAGTTGCGAAAATGCCAAAATATTATATGAAATAATCCGTACAAATTAACAACAAATACTTAAAACAGAATAAAATGGGTATTTAAGAGGACCTCGGATTTTATAAAATTATGTAATACATCTGACATTATAGATAAACAATTTGCATATTCCTCGGTGGTCGAGTAGTAAGCAAACCAGATTCTCACGCGGTAGAAGAAGTTTTTTTATCGTTAATTTAATTTTTAAATAATTATTCTGCTTGATATTAATAACGACAACAGGTAGACATTTGAAATATTTAGCAGAATATTCATTATTATAGATAATGGTACGGTACCCTTCATGAGGGAGTCCGACTGGCAACATCTGCTTATAACAGCATCGTATATTTGAAAAGGGAAACCGTAGCGTTATACAAATTGGACATTCAAGAACTGTACGTTTACCACAAAAAAATTAGTGGAAATATAAAATTGAATTAACAAAATTTTTAATTTGAAGTTATATTAATTACAGTTTATGAAAATTTTTATTTTCTAGATTTTTTTTCTTAAGTGGGTAGTAGAAAAAATATGCTGTTAGGTGTGGATTGTCCATATCGCACTTGAACGATTGAGCACTCCGCCTACGGCGTCGTGCTCAAACTTCGTCCTCGTGCAATATGGCCATCATATCCACACTAGTTGCACAAACTACTATTTCTATCAAAATATGCCCTCTTACCTTTAAAAACAACCTGCCAAATGTCAAATCAATTTATCCATCCATTTTTAAGTTATCGAATTAAAACATTCAAGTTTTCAAAATTTCAACACCCTGTATTTCGAAAAGTAAATGTGCTAGATCCCTTGATCCTCAAATCATTTTGTCCAATTTTACGAGATTTTACATGCAAACGTTGTAATTACCCTTAACGTTCGAGATGCTTACAACATTTTTTGCGCGATCGTATTGAAATAAATTCCGAATAAAATAATTTAAATTTCTTCGAAATGTCAAAAGTGGCATTTATACTTCTCGATCAGATTAAAATATATTTTGCATTTTGGTGGAATTGTTTTTATGCTATTTATTACTTTTCGTCGTCTGAAGGGTAAGTACATCACTTACCGACGTGTTAAGCTTAAAAACCAGTAAACACAACCGTCCTGACAACCGATGCTGTAAATAAAAAAAAAGATCAATCGCGCAAAGAAAATTATGGAAATAATAGTAAAAATTTATCCGAACAAATTCAAGTAGATCACCAGCACTGCGAATACTAGCTTTGCGTAGAATTTTAATGTAGCATCGGTGGTTCAGTGGTAGATTGCTCGACTTCCACGCTGGCGGCCCGGGTTCGATTCCCGGCCGAAGCATATGAACCGCTGCTTCGTAAACGAGAGAGAGAGACTCAGGAGAGAGCACACGCACGCAAGTAAGGCACATAACGGAGCAACGTAACATAACGTAACGTAACGGTCAGATCTTCTGCGTCGCGACCCCCGGTCGCTCAAACCTAACCTGATGTAAAGAACTAAAGTTCCAAAAAGTTAGCTCCCGTTTGACAGTTTTGTACAGGAATCCCCATGTCACATCTTATAAATAACACAGTATTTTACAATTGTTTAACAACGAACAAAGTAGGTAAATAGTTATTTATATTATAATGGATCTAAATAGCATTTACTAGTCGAGAACAATTTTCCGCACGGGCGGTAGCGAGCGTTGGGGCAATAAAGTTCTAGACTAGTAGATATACACCACGTCCCGTGAAGTATATAACATTTTTTCTCCGCCCCGTATAATTTATTGCTACTGTAGAGAATTGAAGCATAGTTGCCCGTCCTCACATTTTGCAAACACAACTTCCTTTGGCGCCTGCACTAATACGTTTTTGTGTGACTAATATACGTCCACTATCTATTGATAATAATATCAGCAGGTTCGGTAATAAATATTGTTCCTTTAATAACCACACACAAAGAAACTCAGCGGTGTTCAATCAGGAATCAATGAAATTCTTGTGAAATAAATTATTCAATGAAAACCGTCTTTTCCTATGTAGATATTTGCAGTATGATAAGCCTTATGCTAGTTACTGAACGTTTGTAGATGCAGGATATATGTTGAGAATAGATTTAATAATACTCTCTAGTGGAAATATGTACAACTACCCCGTCTCTACTTCAAAGTCCCTGGAGGGTGATGTGGGATGAAGTAAAGCAGTGCTACCAAGGATGCAAATTTGTGAAACTGTTCTGTACTATCTTAGAGCATGTTTTATTCTGCTCATTATTTTTTAATTAATACAAAAAACTTTCTTTGATAATAACATTTACAACCGAATAATAACTCATTCTCCGCTTGGCTCTACCTCTTGATTGCTTATTTATATTTTTTTTTCGTAATTTTGATCACACTTTATACTTCAAGACTTTGTTGTTGGATCACCAACATTAACTCATTCCAGTTAAAATGAAAATGGGAGAAACTATATATAAATATCTCTCTTCTACTGAATTTAACTTTATATAAATACTCTGTTTAAAGATAAATACTACATTGCGGTTAAATTTAAGCATTTATGATAATTATTTCCTACATCAAAGATTGTATTTATTGAAAAAAGGGTATATACATTTACATATTTAATTATACAGTTCAAATGAAAATATTTCGTTAATGTATTTAGTATTGAGGTACTTTAGCATCAAGTTAAATAATATGCAAAGCAAGTATTCCAACTAGATTTGTCAAATTAATACCTTTGGTGTTATAATTTGAAGTTATCAACCCAACTTGTACTTTTTGTACTTCTTTTATCAGAAAGTTTAATCATGCTATAGACTGAGTGGAAGAGGAGGAAAGAGCCTCAATTATCTTTAAATTATCTCATAGGTGATACAGAATACTATTACTAGAGCGCTAAGGCGGTATTTTTCCAAGAAGCATAAGACTGTAGAGCCTGTTAAGGTCTACTAGTCTCTTCACATAACCCATGGACACAAAAAGCCTAATGGCTGAGGTGTCGAGCAACTGGTGGTTGATTTGATTGGAGAAATCCCTCAGTTCCATACGTACCTTTCACATACCACTTTCGCCAATCGCTCAGTAGACTAGTCGAATTAGCTTACTTTGAAGCGGAAAAAGACAAAATTGTTAACAGAGGCGTATAATAGACGTGAAAAAAATAAATGCGTGAGCAGGGGTGTTTCCAGATATATTTTGGGGGTGAAAAGGGGTGGAATTTTGGATTATTGCGATTTCAGGCGAAAGTTGACGTCGGAAAGAAAAGTGTACAATAGAAAAGTTGTAGATCATGAAAAGGTTAACAGCTTTTGTGGAAATAATTATTCCTACGACCATATAGGAAATTAACATATATCGCACTCTCTACTCTGGCGAAAAGTTTCTCATATCATCATAGTGACGCGAACCGTGCGCTATGATATCATCCTAGTGTGATATCATATCGCACGGTTCGCATGAATTCGATTAACGTGGTTTTCTTATTTAAATTTACCTACGTAATAACTACAAATATACCACAAAACACAAAATCTGTTCAAAAATTATTGAGATTCGCCAAATTTTGTGATAAAAAAACAACTAGGTACGGCTGGAAATCGAATCGCGGTCTACTCCAGCATTCTCCGAATTGTCATGACGCGGATAGCTGTCAAATGTTCTTATTTTGGGTAATTCTATATTATAGCTGTGGGAATTTAAGAAAATCAAATTATAAAGAATTAAAATGTCTTATACGTTATTTTGAAAATACTTTGCACTACAAACTGATTATTTTAAAAATAATCATATGTTGTAGGTAGGTACAGTTATTGATATTTTCAAATAAATAAGTACTTCATATTTTTTCGTGAATTTATCGCGTGATCGTGAAAAATATATACTAATTATAAAAGTGAAAAATAATGAAGTAGGCTTATGTCAAAATTCTCAAATTATAATACAAAGCATAGAAATAGTTTTTGTGGAGTGTAAGTGAAATATTTATTACATAAAAGTGTAAACGAATTATAATTGTGAGATAAACTAGAAATAAAAAGTGTTAGTCTCGGTTTTTTATTATAATGGAAGTTGATATTGATAGTAGCGAAAAACCTAAGGTACATTTTGAATATTTATGACCGTAGGAAAAATAGTGTACATAACTCGTTGCAAAGTGAATTCCACTCATTTCATTTCAGCACTCACCGATGTCAACATTATTTTTTTTAAACCATTACATTAAACAATATTTGTTACAATTATCGCATGGTCATGGGAAAAGTAGTGTACATTACTTGTGCGGAAGTGATTTTTCACACTCGTAGGAGTGTCTCACTCGGCTTGCGCCTCGTACTTCCCACTCGTGTGAAAAATGTCACTTTCCGCACTCGTTACGTAATATACTATTACTATATTACCTCAAAAACTTCGAGAAAAATGGGAAAAACCGCTTATATCGTTTTTTATTTTTCATTCACACAATAATAATTTTATTTTAACGAAACTTGGTAAGTATACCTTTTTATCTCCAAAAAATCCACAAACTTTTCCGAATAAAATATCAAGAAACTTAATTAAAATTTTACAAATATTGATGTTATTAACTTGCAACCATTCCGAGCAATAATTGTTGAATCTGCGTCAGTTAGGCAGTCATTATTCGACTTGTATGTTCATGGTAATACTTTCAAAAATAGAAATATCTAATCAAATAATGAAACGAAGAGTCTTTTGTATTATTTCCATACAATTGAATAGTGCAATTGGGTTTTAAGAATTATTTGGAAATTTAAACAAATTATTAACAATCAGTAAAAAAAATTATGGTTGCTGAATTCATTTTTTAATTTTATTTTATTATCTCATAAGAAAGTATAACTCAAAACGGAAAAATGCCGACATAAATGAAGTCTACGATAATTTTTCCAAAGGAGAATTTAAATTTGAAAAATATTTTTTTGGGCCGAGAAACGTGATTATCTCGGAAGTCTCTTGATATTTTATCTGGAAAAATTTGTGGATTTTTCGGATATAAAAAGGTATACTTTCACCAAGTTTCGTCAAAATAAAATTATCATTGTGTGAATGAAAAATAAAAAACGATAAAGGCGGTTTTTCGTTTTTTTCTCGGATATTTTGAGGTTATATGGTAAAATCATTGCTACAAAAGTTGTAGACCTTCTTATGATCTACAACTTTTATGTTGTACTTTTTTTTCCGACGTCAACTTTCGCCGGATATCACAGTAATCCAAAATTCCACCCCTTTTCACCCCCCAAATATATCTGGAAATACCCCTGCTCACTCATTTATTTTTTTTACATTTTTGCGCGATCGATCTTTTTTGTTTATTTACAGCATTGGTTGTCAGGACGGTAGGTTGTGTTTACTGGTTTCTAAGTCTAACACGTCGGTAAGTGATTTACTTACCGTTCAGACGTCGGTGAGTAAATTACTTACCGACGTCCTAGCCCTACAGAGATTTAATCCGGTCAATTTAAGCCTAAAATGAGGGGGAAGGTTACATAAATTCCCAACCAGCTGAAAATTGGCATAGTTGTACTAAATATCATTATAAAGAAAACCTCAAAAGTCCTCATCGATCCGAGGTGTGCTAAAAATTTGGCACGGGGTCAAAGGTCAAAAAAATTAGTATTTTGCGATTTTTAGCGAAACGGTGAAATTTTTCGCAAAATTACTCCAGTACAAAATTGTAGATCACAAAATTCTCTACAAAAAATGTTTCGATATTTTTTTTCCCAAAAGCCACCGTTGGTGATAATACAATTAATTGCTATAAAGCACGTGAACTTGGGCTTATCTCTATTGCCAAAATAACAGGATTGACATTTAAAGACATTAAATTTAAACGCGCTGACAAAATTGTTCCTCTTCTAGCTATGAGTAGCACCATAAAAGTTCACGAAGAAAAAGTACCAGTTGACCCAGTCTTATTGTTCCAACGTATGAGTGTTACTGCGGCTTTTCAAGATGAAATTGAGAAATATTTTGAATATGAATTAGCTCCTTATCCGTTAACATTATTTGATGACATTGGAATGCGAAAGACCCAGAAGTCGGCTATTTACGATTGTTTTCAGACCATAAATGTTGATATTAATAGCACTAATTCGACGTACATAATTGACGGAGGATTCTTATTACATCGAGTAGTGTGGGATATCGAGGAAACATTTAACGTTATCTTAGATAAATACGTTCAATATGTTCGTCGACATTTTGGTTCCAGAGTAACTGTCGTATTTGACGGATATGATGATTATACAAGAAATATTAAAGCTGCAGAGCAACGCCGTCGAAACGCTGCTTCATCAACATCTTCTGATATTATATTCGATGAATCGATGACGGTTCCTACCAGTCAACAGAAATTCTTTGCAAATAATCACAATAAATCTAGGTTTATTTCGATGTTGAAAGCAACGTTTACTGCTAAGAATATATCCGTTAAACAAGCTAATAATGATGCTGATGTACTTATTATTGAGACAGCGATAGAGCAATCTAGTGTGACAAATACAACTGTTGTTGTTGGTGAGGATGTTGATTTACTCGTCTTACTTACTGCTCGAACTCCAACTGAAAAAATTATTTATTTTTTTAAACCCGGAAAAGCTCAAAATCAATCAAAAATATACTCATCAAAAAGTTTATATACTTTTCCTAAATGTCAGGATCATATATTATTTCTACACGCAATAACTGGCTGCGATACAACATCTGCTTTTTACAGAAGAGGAAAAACTACGGTTTTCAAAATGTTCGAAAAAAAAGATTTACTACAATGTGCTGAAGTTTTTAAAAATTGTAATTCAACTCAACAACACGTAATCACCAATGGAGTTCAATTTCTTCTTGCTATGTACGGAGCTCCTAAAAAAACGACTTGTTTAGATAAGTTGCGATACACATCTTTCATTAAAAATACGCGTAACAAAAAACAAGTCAACTTAGCTTCTCTTCCTCCAACCTCAGTAGCTGCTCATCAACATCTGTTTCGGGTATATTATCAAGTTCAAGTGTGGCTTGGTAATCAGCTGGACCCTAAAGACTGGGGTTGGAAGTTGGTCGAAAATACACTAGAGCCAGTTCAAACTTTACTTCCACCAGCACCTGAGAAACTTCTCAACAAAATATTTTGCAACTGCAAAAAAGGATGTAGTGCAAAATGTAGTTGCAAAAAAGTTGGACTGTTTTGTTCCCTGGCATGCACACACTGTCAAGGCCTATCATGCTCGAATGTTGAGTCACCAACTCTCGAAGATTCATTCGATACCCATCAGGAATCGCTACCGGGACAGTTTACGTGTGAAATGGAAGAAGAAGAAACAGTAATCTTAGAAAATTATGAATCAGACGAGTAGCTTTATATTTTAACTATTTCATTTTTTATTACTCCGCCGTTATTTCTACCAACTATTATGTACAATATTATTTTCCAATAGTTTTAAAACATACAAAATCTCAGCAGTGTGCAAAATAAGGGGATTACGACTGATCCAACTTTTCAAAGCGTTATATCTCCAAAATGGTGGCTTTTGGAAAAAAAATTATTCATACATTTTTTTTACATTTAAAGAATTTTGTGATCTACAATTTTGTACTGGAGTAATTTTGCGAAAAAACTCACCGTTTCGCTAAAAATCGCAAAATACTAATTTTTTTGACCTTTGACCCCGTGCCAAATTTTTAGCACACCTCGGATCGATGAGGACTTTTGAGGTTTCCTTTATAATGATATTTAGAACAACTATGCCAATTTTCAGCTGGTTGGGAATTTATGTAACCTTGAATGTGTAAATAGACCGGACTAGATTTAACTGGTCCTGATTAATATATTACTTCATTCATTACACAAAAGGAACAAAGTTTATTTATATTTTTTTAATGAACAGAACGGAACAGAACAATATAAACAGTAATAAAAACAATTTCACCAAAATGCAAATTATATTTTAAACTGATCAAGAAATATGAATGTCACTTTTGACATTTCGTTCATTTCGTAGGAATTTAAATTATTCCATTCGAAATTTAATACGATCGCGCAAAAAATGGTATGAGCATCTCGAACGTTGAGGATAATACCGGTCTCCAGCAAAATTTGAGGCCTCGCTACGCTCAGCCTCCAAACATTGCTGTCGACCGGTAAACAACCCTTACCGTTCTTAATACTTAATATACTATTATTGTACGCCCATTCACCATTTTAAACTATTCCAATACTGTTAACAATTTACTCTTTGTTAAAGTGTTATTTGGCTGGAGTACAGTATGTAATTATAAGTATGATGTGTGTGTAAAGTATAGCACGGACAGTGTACCTACACTGTGTTATTTATAAGATGGGACATAGGGATTCACGTATAAAACTGTCAAACGCGAGCTAACTTTTTTACCAAATAGAATTCATAAGAAAAAAGGTAGAACGTGTCGCGGGACACACGGTGGGAACTTTAGTTCCTTTTAAGCAAAAATTATGTAATACATCTGACGTTATAGATAAACAATTTCCATATTCCCCGGTGGTCGAGTAGTAAGCAAACCAGACTCTCACGCGGTAGACCCGGGTTCGATTTCCCGTGAAGAAGTTTTTTTTTATTGTCAATTTTATTTTTAAATAATTATTCTGCTTGATATTAATAACGACAACAGATAGACATTTGAAATATTTATCAGAATATTCATTATTATAGATAATGGTACGGAACCCTTCATGAGGGAGTCCGACTGGCATCTACTTATAACAGCATCGTATATTTAAAAAGGGAAACCGTAGCATTATACAAATTGTTCATTCAAGAACTGTACGTTTACCACACAAAAATTAGTGGAAACATAAAATTGAATTGTAAAATTTTCGATTTGAAGTTATATTACAGTTTATAGAAATTTTTAATTTCTAGATTTTTTCTTGAGTGGGTCGTGGGAAAAATATGCTGTTCGACTCGTGTGGATTGTCCATATCGCACTTGAACAATTGAGCACTCCGCCTACGGCGTCGTGCTCAAACTTCGTCCTCGTGCGATATGGCCATCATATCCACACTAGTTGCACAAACTACTATTTCTATTAAAATATGCCCTTTTACATTTAAAAACAACCTGCCAAATGTCAAGTCGATTTATCCATCCAATTTTAAGTTATCGAATTAAAACATTCAAGTTTTCAAAATTTCAACACCCTGTATTTCGAAAAGTAAATGTGCTAGACCCCTTAATCCTCATATCATTTTGTCCAATTTTAAGAAAGGAATCTACATGCAAACGTTGTAATTACCCTTAACGTTCGAGATGCTTATACCATTTTTTGCGCGATCGTATTGAAATAAATTCCGAATAAAATAATTTACATTTCTTCAAAATGAACGAAATGTCAAAAGTGACATTTATACTTCTCGATCAGTTTAAAATATATTTTGCATTTTGGTGAACTTGTTTTTATGCTATTTATTACTTTTCGACGTCTGAACGTCGACGTGTTAAACTTAGAAACCAGTAAACACAACCTACCGTCCTGACAACCGCTGCTGTAAATAAACAAAAAAGATCAATCGCGCAAAAAAAAATTATGGAAATGATAGTAAAAATTTATCCGAACAAATTCAAGTAGATCACCAGCACTGCGAATACAAGCTTTGCATAGAATTTTAATATAGCATCGGTGGTTCAGTGGTAGAATGCTCGCCTTCCACGCGGGCGGCCCGGGTTCGATTCCAGGCCGAAGCATATGAGTCGCTGCTCCGTAAACGAGAGAGAGAGAGACTCAGGAGAGAGCACACGCACGCAAGCAAGGCACATAACGAAGCAACGTAACATAACGTAGCGTAACGGTCAGATCTTTTGCGTCGCGACCCCCGATCGCTCAAACATAACCTGACGTAAACAACTAAAGTTCCAATAATAACAGATTTGGAAAGCTCGTTAAAAATTAGTTCAAATCGAGGTACAAATGCACTTTTATTTTCTCAATTTTCCTCTGGTTTAATAAAAAATGGATAGTTATGTTTAAGAAAAGTCGAACTATATTTTCATAGCACTTTTGAATACTGAAAACATCACAACTGGAATTGAACCGCGATACTTCACGTTTAACTTTTAAAGTTTCCGTGCTTCTACCCGTCTGGCTATCTCCTAAGCGGTTGAAAGTATGTGGTATGAAAATGGAGTTCGACTTTTTTAAACATAACTATCCATGTTTTCATTGAACCAGAGCAAATTTAATAAAGCTAAAAGTGCATTTGAATGACCTTTTCAAATCTGCTATTATTTTTTATGTACGCTATTTGGTGAAAAAGTTAGCTCGCGTTTGACAGTTTTGTAAAGGAATCACTATGTCGCATCTTATAAATAACACAGTGTATATTTTATAATAAATGAACCGTTAATCTTGATGATACTGATCTGAATATTGTAACAAACTTATTAAATTATTGTTTTGTAGTTTGCCCTCAATAAGTGTAGAGAGTTTTAATTATTTTAAATATTAAGTCCCATCAGAAAAATAGGCGGGATAAAAACACAAAAAATGGCAGAAAATTTGTTAAACTGTGAAGCAAATCATTTCAAGAACAACAGATGATTTTGAAATTCGATAAAGTCATTTTTAATGGCAATAAGCATCGCAGATTACTTTTCTGTGTGAAAAATTAACTTATAACCTTTTCGTTGTGAACAAACTTCCAGAAAGATTTCTTAATCCATAGCTATTTTTTAGTTTTTCCAACACTAGTTTACGTCGTAAGCTTTGAAATAAAAATATCGTTTTCTCAGAGTATAATGTTTAAAAAACTTACTTGCGCCGTTAAGATTTAAGAAAAGTTTTTTAACAAACTTTTATTCAAACATTAGAAATACGTGACGATAAGGGAACAGCACAAAAAAGTCTGAACTTATCAAAACTCCACAAAAACTTCACGATATACAAATTCACTTCAGTTCATTGTCTCATAGAACAAAATCTAATCATGTTAAAAAGTTTATTTGGGAGTTTAAGTAAGATGAATGGTTACACTGTGGTTTACTGAAAGTTTTGGTAGAAAGTTCTAATTTTTTTTTGTAATCTTATAAAATATTTCCAAGAAGCTGGAAAGGTTAATTTCTTAATAGTTCTCAAGAAAAAATAAATCTGAGTGGATTGGATATCGGAGGCTGCTATTTTTTCATCATGGTGATCAACTTACTGTATTTAACCAAATAACTCGATAGTTTGCAATTAGTATTATGTTGCTACCATACAAAGTGTTCACAATTTTTAATCAATTTCATTTTAACTCAGTTTTGCGCAACAAAACTTCACAGAGATTGGATGACGGTATGCACAACAATATCGAAAATTCAATTCCACTCACTCCTGCTATTTCTTCAGATTTTTAAATCTTACGACCTAGGTAATTTTTTTCTCATTTGCAAACTCAACTCTCTTTAAGAAACTGTCAAATATCGCGTGGCTCATCGACCAACCACGCGAGCCCAGCGCCATAGATCGTAATTGGATCGCTCTAGCTAGAGGTTCGGGACTCCTTGCTTATGTGTGGCTCGCTAGTCTCAACACAGAGTACACCATGTTTCACCTGTTGACGGTACAATGGAAAAATGTTCAGACTAATGAAGAAAGTTTGTGTCTTGTTGAGCTGCAAACTGAACGCGGTGAATATATGCCTTGGAGTGATCAAAAGAAAAGCATTGAAATTCTTGAAATATATCGCGAATTATTGCAGTGCCCAAAACACCGGACATACAACAATTGCGAGTAAATGTATGATGCGTGGATGATGGTACACCACCAGCAATATAATCAAGACTAGATGACAAATTCTGTTTTTGTGGTAGACCCTGTTTCACATGAGAAGAACCCACTAGAGTCTAGAAGTTACAGTCGGATGCTCAAAGAAGCTGCACATAACAATATCTGAACAATATCGGTCAATGCCTTAGGCTTTGACTGCAACTCCTAGACTCTAGTGAGCTCTTCTTATGTGAAACCGAGTCTAGTAAGGAATTGCAAATCACAAATCACGCGTCGGGTAACGGCACCTTTAGGAAACATAATAGATATTTTGACTCCATATATACTATATACTCTATATACTATATACTCTATATACTACAACTATTACAGTAGCTGACATATCACCCGTTCCAATTTTAACATTGGTTATTCCATCGCATAATATAGTGATACTTAATTTAGCGTTCTAATCGACTAATATTAATTTTTAACCACATCGACTTCACCACAGACCCCAAGACGTCTATAGTTAATTCAAGAGTCTGTTGTTTCGAAATTGGTTGCATACTTTTGCTTGAATATTTCAAAGAATTATTTAAATATTCATTTCACAGACAAATTAATTAAGGCTTTTGCGTGACTGGAACTGGGAGTATGTACCTATTCATGAGCTATTTTCTAATAGATACCGAAGAATAATAGTTATTTACGTGACTAGTTATGTAAAGAGCGATATTGTTCAACAAGCGTAATATTTACCAAAACGAGCGCTAGCGAGCTCTGCAAATTACGCAAATTTCATAAAATCTTCAATTACAATGGTAATATTAAAGTGAATTCAAATGGTGTTAAAAGTATTGTAAATATGAAGTATTCACCCAGAAAATTGACTTACTTTAAATAACTGTGTCCTTAATAATGTTTTTTTCAATGTTTATAAATCTCAAAATACTTGAATTAAAATTATGGGGTAATTGTCAGTTCAAATAATGAAATAACTGTCAGTTTTGACAGTACCTACCTAATTAATAAATTATTCTTTGAAACTCATGTAGCATCTCAATGTTGAAACTCAAACAGTTAAGTAAAGTTTTTGTCGGCAAAATTTTTCGATTGTCATGAAAGTTTGTTGCTTGGCAATTTTGCGAATGACATTTTTAAATGGATTAAATGTCATGAGCAAAATTACCTAAAAGCAACAGACTTGAATACGACAAGAAAAAACTTTTACATTACAAAATTTTCAATTGAGTGGTATTTGACATGACTATTTCACGAGGGAAAAACTAAAATATCATATGTTTAAACGTTTTATTTATTGCAAACTTCAATTATACAAAGCCAAAAAAATAATATTATGAAAAAAAAATTACTTATTTATGTAAAAATTATAATTATTATAATTGTACGTTGTAGCATTATTTTGGGGATTGTCTTGCATCATAACCTGTGATGAATTTAAGTTAGAAACTGAGGATTCCTTTTCTTTATTTTTATTTTCTCGAAGGTTCTCTATAAGTTGGAAATGGTGTTCTTCATTTAATTGTAAATATGGTTTCAAAGAATGGGCAGAAGAATGTCCTGTAAGCTTAATTACTTCTTGTTCACCAACTCCTTCTTCTGCTAATGCAGATATTGCAGAAGCTCTATGTGAATGATTGGTTATTTTTATTTTTTTTGTGTCTATACCAATTGATTCTGCCGATATTCACTTCCACTTTGAAATTGTATTAATTCCCAATGGTGAATTTTTGTACCATATTCCTTTCTCCCAGTTTGGAGGTACTGTTAAAAATAATCTGGTTGTTGTTAGATAAAGATTAGATTCTCTTTTTTCAATAATTTTTAAAAATAAACGAACGGGACACAAATTGTTGTTAGCATTATTTCTTACCAGCCACTTACTGCCAGATAAAGCTTTTGATCCTTTTGACTTATTATTAGGTGGTCGTGGACAAAATTATTAAAAATACCTTTTGTTGATGTTTTTCAAGTATTATCAATAATAAGATTATAAATACAAGTACAAGTAGTTCGTAGGTGAAGTATAGTACGTAACTCATGTAGTAAAGCATTTTACGCACTCACGGAATTACGCACTCGCCGCCACGCGGCATCGTGCGTAAAATGCTTCTTACCACACATGTTACGTAATATACTATTATAATATTTGTTATATCAGAAAGAAGTTTATATACATCTCCAACATATCAGACATTGTATTATATGCTATACGTTTGTCTATAAAAAAGAGATCAGCTTATGGCGTCAATCATCTTTTGTGTTTTTCAGGTTTCAGGTTTCAATTATTTTCCTTACGCTCAAGGCTTTTCTAAAACTCTGCAATCCATTCTATTATGTACCAGAAACCGCAATCTATTTGCTCTTATTGACGGTTTACTAAGTGTGAAGCATTTCGTTCTAAATTTAAATTCTAAAGTATTATTTACTTTGTGGTGAGATAATCTTCTTAGAATTCCCTATGGCAGCTTGGACTTGAAAATTTTCATTTACTTGGAAAATATAGTCAATTAAGTCTACACGCCGTAAGCAATTACTGGGAAAAACGAATGAAATAACGATATATCAACTGAATTATTAAGAAGGAATGGTCATCTTATTGCTAGTCAATTTTATTCTCCGAAATTGTAATGCCAAATCGATTCCTTCATTACAGTGAGTGTTCTATAAGATTGGTACCTATCTATGGTTTACTCTAATTTTATTTGTGTAAGGTGCAAATAAAGAAAATTTAACATATGTGTTTAAATTAATATATCACTTTGAAAACAATCGCCAAAGAGAAAATTTTGGATTAGTCTTGATGGCATTTGCAAAAAAAAAGTTTTATTGTGTATCATCCTGATTACTGGTTGGCAACACCCTAACTATAAAATTCCTTTGATATTTGAATAATTTTAATGCAAGGTTAAGATCTAATTAAAAAAATCAAAATTTGATATTTTTTATGAGACATAATATAGTCAAATGCAGTCTACCCATGCGGGTCATACGATTCAACAAAGACATACTCACCGTTTTTGTTTTCTTTTATTGCGTTTAATAATAATATAACTTCCAAATAAAATCCGTAAGATGAATAA
This sequence comes from Galerucella calmariensis, assembly GCA_910591675.1. Classification (NCBI taxonomy): domain Eukaryota; kingdom Metazoa; phylum Arthropoda; class Insecta; order Coleoptera; family Chrysomelidae; genus Galerucella; species Galerucella calmariensis. The sequence goes on along the minus strand of CAJUYG010001707.1, from coordinate 76,771 downwards.
GACAAACTTATGTAATTTTGACGGGAGAAAAAAGGATATGTATTTAGTTTTCAGTGATTCTAAAAAGTCTTCCACCGGCGAAGTTTTTATTTAAATGTCAGTTATGTCACTTTGACAATTCAAAGTGGCAATATGAATAATAAAAAGCAATTTTCCGGTGTTTTGCATCCTCAAGCAAAAAAAATGGTTATACTCAATCTGATAGATTATTTCGAGAATGAATGAAAAAGTGAAAATTCGTCAACCAGCGTGCAGGAAACATCAAACCATCATTCTTTTCTCCGGGTATATTTGTAATCTCACATTTTGGTAACCTCTGTGTCTTCTGATTTGATACATATGGTTAGTGACCTTTGAAACCGCACGATAAGCGCGCTTTTGACTATACCACATATCGGTCACATATACGTTTATGAGATTTTTGTGTCCTGTTTTTTTATAACAAGCGTAGTAACTCGATTTCCGAAATTATATTTCCGACTTTAAAAGGTCTACGTCCAAATAACCGCAAAACTCATTTATTCTCCCCAAGATGCTACGAAAAATTTTTATACCTATAATCAAATATAATGTTGATCAAAGAAATATGATGCATTCGAGTTTTCTAGAACTTTCGCCGTTAAAGATGAAATTAAATTCCAATTTCTTCCTTGATTTTGAAACCTGTAGTAAACATATTTCCAAGTTTCAGAAGGAAATTTGCATTTTCGATTGCAAGGTCGTCAAAGAAATGCTAACCGTTTCTCCCCGAAGGAAATAATTTTTGATTATTAGAGGCATTTGTATTTAGAGCCATATAATAATCATATAACATCTTTTAACTGGTTTTCAAGTTTGAAAATATACAATTGTTGACTTTTACTTTCGACCCGGGTGGAAAGGTTGTACTTGAGGCTTGGAAATGGTCAGAAGATATAATTTTTTTAAAGCACCTTTTATAATATGTGATAAGCCTTATGGTATCTTAATTTATTTTTCTCCGGCAGGAAATACTTGTGTTGCACATTCTCGTAACCAGGGTAGCTATTCTTGAAAATCATACGATCCGATGCGTCTCTCGTACGATGGGATCTATCCCGTGCGATCTATCGACTCCCACGGTCAAAATCGACTAATTCTTGAATCTACATGTGAACGTTAAAAAATATTGCGTTGTTGCCAGCATTATTTGATACAGAAGATCTAGTTCTTAGTTATTTTTAGCCTTTTTTTTGTATGGTTGTCATAATTTTCTGTCATTAATTACTTTTTATATTTCTTATGTTATATTACCAATAATAAAAAGGTAGTCTATTTAGTAAATCACTTAGTATTAAAATTGAATAGATATGAGTCAATCGCGTTTCACTCATTTGTTACTTTCGTTTATTTGGGCTTCAAGCAACACGATTTTTTAGGATCGTCAAAACCACCTGACATATGCCAATGCCTATGAATTTCCTGTGTTGTTAGAAGAACAGTTTTCAATTATAATGTTTTTGTTAATAAAATTTTGCATGTTAAGATATTTTTAGAAGACTAGACGTCACGCCCGGTAATAAACGAACGGAATTCAGTCACTACGAGCTGCTACTAGCAGCCAAAAGTAAATAATCGAAAACGCTTTTTATAAAAGAAATGCCCCCACAATCGGCATGCTTCCAAGCTATGATCATATACAAACCTGGAGCCTCTATCTTCGTCAATTCGTACTTCTTCCTCTGCCTCACGCAAATCCTCCATTATTATATGCCAAAAATAATAGTTCTCCATGTCCATAATAAAACACCGATTAAAAACACTGAAAATCAGTGGAGCCACTAAAACTCATAACAAAGTATTTTTTTCAACTCCATGCACATGAATTTAAGATTCAAAGAAACAGAGAACTGACATAATAATAACGGAATGCATAGAGAAATAGTACTTATATACTTCTTATATGCAAATTTCCATTAAAAAACCTCTTTATTAGGCAAGCGCCAATTCATTCGATTCTGCTCCTCTGGACGTCATGGACGTCTATTCCTGAACAATGAGCGGCATAGATTTATGGCGAATGATCACATGAGGCGATTGTTGTTATATTCTTGGCCCGTGATCCGATATAACTGATCTCATGAAAATCATACGCTCCGGATCGCATGGTCCGAAATAGAGGAGCAGAGTCGAATGAATTTGCGCTTGCGCAGTAATGAGGTTTTTTAATGGAAATTTGTATATATTTGCATATAATAAGTATATAATTACTATTTCTCCATGCATTCCATAATTTTCTATCAGTTCTCTGTTTCTTTGAATCTTAAATTCATGTGCATGGAGTTGAAAAAAATACTTTATCTAATTCCGCTATCAAATGTGACACTTTACGTCACTCCTTGACGTTAGGTAACGTCACATTTTTCATAACCTTCATATATCAGTTATGAAAAGTAGTTATGTAAAAACTTTACTTAACTGTTTATGTTTCAACATAGAGATACCACATGAGTTTCAAAGAATAATTTTATAGGTAGGTACTGTCAAAACTGACAATTATTTCATTATTTAAACTGTACAATTAACCCATTATTTTAATTCAATAGTATTTTGAGATTTATAAACATTGAAAACATTATTCAGGACACAGTTATTTAAAGTAAGTCAATTTTCTGGGTGAATACATCATAGTAACAATACTTCTAACACCATTTGATTCCACTTCAATATTATCATTGTAATTGAAGATTTTATTGAATATTATGAAAGCCCGAAATTAGATAAAACGTTGTACGTAAACACGTTATGAATATCGCTCTTCTCATAACTAATTACGTAAATATCTATTGTCGTGAGTTTTAGTGGTTTTACTAATTGTCAGTGTTTTAATCGGTGTTTTATTATGGACATGGAGAACTATTATTTTTGGCACGTTATGATGGAGGATTTACGGGAGGCAGAGGAGGAAGTACGAATTGACGAAGATAGTGGCTCCAGATTTTTATATTACCATCGCTTGGAAGTATGCCGTTTGTGGGAGCACTTCTTTTATAAGGAGTGAAACGCGACTGACTCATTTTTATCCAATTTTAATACTAATCAATCCACTGAACAGACTCCCTTCCATATGATTAGTAATATAACATTACATAAGAAATATAAAAAGTAATTAATAACAGAAAATTATGACAACCGTACAAAAAAAGAGGCTAAAAATAACTAAAAAGTAGATCTTTTGTACCAAATAATGCTGGCAACAACGCAATACTTTTAAGCGTTCACATAGCCTAGGTTCACATGTAGGTTCAAGAATTAGTCGATTTTGACCGTGGGAGTCGATAGAGATCGCACGGGATCGATCCCATCGTACGAGAGAAGCACCGGATCGTATGATATTCAAGAATAGCTACCCAGGAGGGTGAACAAGTATATTTAAATTTCGTCATAGGATGACATTTTTGCAGTAAGTAAGATACACAATTGAGTACTGTCAAAAAACAAATGTGCCGAAGTAACTGTCAATGAGTTAACTGACCTTGGCAACTCAACCTTTGGGCTTTTTGTGCTCTTGGTTGTACCGTTTATGTGAGATCAGGCTTAACATTCTTTTCACTAGATCCTCAGTGGACAAATCCTCCCTTGGGTACTCGAGTTGTCCTCCACATCTTCAATGAGGCAATGCTCAACATCAGAAGATAATGCTGTTTCCTCCTCTTCCATGCACAACCAACAGATAGGTTTCTCCCCATATAAGTCAATTATTGTAAGCATGTGCTGCCTTAGGTTACAGTGACCGGTATGTAGTCCCGTCACTTTCTTTATCTGGACCCACTTGAAAGTTACTCCATTGTGGTCTGCAGGGTTAAGAGTTATTGTAGGCAGTTCCACACCAGTCTTGATCTCATGGGGACATGCTAAATATTACAGTGATGCCTGATTACTTTCAGAGAGTAAAATATTCTTTTGGTATCTTCACCTCTTTTTGATGTTCAGTTTGCGTTTGGCAAAAGAGACTCTTGATACACAGCTTGATGAATTCATTATTATAAATAATTTTTTTTCTATCAATTTCACGGCAACATTCGCCATTGCCACAAACATTGTATTTTTCTTAAAAAAGGAATTTTCAACTTTTTCCATATTATCGCGATTGCCGCAAACGACGTAAACGTCATCAATTCAGGTATTCAACCAAAGTACACCTGTCAACAGAAATACGTTCGTAGGTCATAACTTTTCTGTCGAAGACTAGAAATGCAATAAAATCGATCATATTTTCGTATTATACCAGTCGTGCACAGTTATTCTACTCATTTGTCTAAATATTTTACCAATATCACTCACATCTTGCCTT
>CAJUYG010001707.1:16635-42048 GCA_910591675.1 Galerucella calmariensis | reverse complement strand
TTTCAGCTGTAGCTGTGATAAAGAGCAAATATCGCTAAAAGATCAACGTGGAGCAAGAAATGAATGTGGCAGTGTGCCTTATTCCCCGCTTTGAGAAAATGTGTGAAAATCACCAAGCTCACCCATCCTACTGATTTTTTTTCCTTCAATAATAATAATAATGTATTCTTGTGTTTTAGTTTGATAATAAACGTATATGAGTATATGAGCGTTAGATTGCAGTTGTTTACATTCATGTGTCTTGTGCCAATATATTTAAAATGGTGTTAAATAATAAATTAACTATTAAATAATATTAAATAATATAACGCTTGCGCTTTGCTACTATATAGTTGGCAAGTTGCATGCAAAGCACGTATTTTCTCCACGACTAAATAGTAACGCACAAAGTATTTTTACATATTCAGCTGCATAATGATATAAATTCTTCACACCAGTGAATAATAAAAAGAATTCACTCTCGTTAGCCAATCACATTCTATTATTATCAGAATTCACGCTAAAATGAATTAAAATGAATAAATCAAATCCTCTTTTATAAGTATTATTATACTTATACGTATTATAAGAGAAAAAAATGGACAACAGTAGCGATAGTGAATATGTACGCCTCCCGGGATTAATTTCATTTATAAATGTAAGGGTTCCAATTAAAAATATGAGTTACGTATATACATTTACTCTTTACATTTTTATAAATATGCTCTATAGCCTAGTGGTGGTTGATTATGGCGCGGACGATCGAGGTTCGATCCTCACTGGAAGTTTTTTCTTTTTAGTCGTGGAGAAAGTATAGTCTTTTACTTGTGTAGAATGGCTATTTTTCATTTGGATGATTCCAAAACTCATTCGCTGCGCTCCCTCGTTTTGGAAACTTCATCCGCGTGAATAATAGCCATCATTCTGCATTTGTTAAAGAAAATACTATTATACATTATACATATGCAACACTTTGTTGGACACAACTATATATGCAAATTGCGAGTAGGGGCGCCCTGACAAAATACTAAGCCTGTAAGTGCGCCGCAAACTGAAAAAGTTTGGCAGCCCCTGTCTTAGACCATCAAGTTTCGGTGGAAACGGTTTGCGCCGCTTATACGGAAATATCAGATAAACGTTTTTTTCAGACGGTTCGAGCCGTAGGATAATGTGGCGCATTTATGGAAACTTGTATTTCAATAGTAGTTGAATACAGAATTGGAGGTGTCGAGGACAAGTATTAAAATAAGTGAGGAAATTACCGGTCCTAATTAATTGTTCTTACCCTCAGTTAAAATTATGATTATTTTGCAGCAGCTATACATTATTAAATCAGCTATGAAAGTGAGTTTTCTAGTTGTCGACTGGTCTATTTGAAAACAATTCCCTTCTTGACCGTTAACGTAAAGTTTTCAACGACTTGAACTATCAGTGGACAAGAAAGTTTCCTCAGAGCGATAAAATTAAGAAAAAAAAATTATTAGCTGGAAGGTTAAAACGATCAGGGTTCGAATAAAATAGATAAATCTGATTTAGTTCTTATCTCGATCGTTGGGTTTAATGACAGTATTTGAAGTATACTTGAACTTTATCGAAAAGATGATACCTACTACATCGGGATCTCTAAGCTGCAAAGTTTTATATGAAAACCAGGCAGGTACAGTTACTTATAACTTCGTATATTATTTTGAATTCAGTTATTATCAATCAACACCGTAAACTATTGTTCTTCTATCGCTCCCCACTAGTTTGAATAATTCCAAATCACCTCCACAGCTTACCAAATGGACTGACGCCACTGATACTCATGTAATTTGGACGTCTTCTGTAGCTAGGTTATCAATATATTCAGAGATTCCTATTTTTTCCAAAACTCCCTATAAATAACTTGGCACTCAATATTCTTCAACAACACGCCATTAAGTCTCACGTAATTTTGGACAATTACGCCTGGCCTATCGAATCAAGGTAGTGAGCTCTTTAGCTATGGAATGGCAAAAGAACTAAGGAACCTTTATATTAATTGCCTTCATAAAAGTGTTATAAAGCACTTAAAGTGAATGTCCAGTATAATTTTTATGATACTGCAATGCAACTCAACCCTAAGCTCTACGACGGTATAGTTAATGCGGCCCTTTGAAGTACATCCAGTTCGTCAGTTTAACGAGAAAATCGTAAATGTTAGTTGGTGTTTTAATTCTCCAAGCGATTCTATCTGATAATTGTAGGTGTCAGTGAATTCGGAAAAACGATTGATAATGGTCGATATTGTTCAATAATAAAAGCAACATTTAATTGCCTGCTATCCAATCTATTTATAGGACGAATAATAAAAGCGTCAGAGCATGTAATACTTCAAAGACTTGGAAATTGAATTTTGTATAGGCGGAAAAATGTAGACACTAGTTCGATTGACCACGAACCGACCAGGTGAAATAAGGGGACAAATATCTGTTATGATTATGGAGAACTTTTGACTGGAAGCGATATTAAATTGGCATTCAAGGCAAATGCAGCCCTTGGCTTATATGAGATATGGCTGACATTTATATTTCTATGGTTAACATTTGGACTAAATATCTGTGCATACAATTTCCAGAGTGCAAATTATTTTACATAAATGCATCAAGCTACAGCAGGTTTTTTACCACTTTTATCATTATTAGAGGTAAATATATCCGACATATTATAGTCCAAGATGCCAGAGTGAAGAGACATAACTTACTTTCAAATAGATGGAAATTCAGGTTCTCAGTAGTATCAGGTGTGCTTTGAATGCCCGAGGGCACTGGGGTAGGTATCAGGTGAGAAATAAGGTGACTAAAAATAAAAGTTAATTTCCTTAAATTTTTATGTCTGATTTTAATATATGTTTTGTAGAATAATAATATTCTAAAGTAGTACCTATCGATAAGTGTCGCTTCAAACGCTTCAAAGCTCCACAAAAAATGAATAAACTTCATTTATTTTCACATGTCTGACTTTCAAATATATTATAAAGGCAACTATTACTGAGTTATATTTTGTTAGTCAGACCAATTGTAATGACCGAACAGCCCCTAAACATAAAAATTATCAGCCGGGACTATGAGTGCGCGAGCACTATGAATGCGTTTTAGAGCGAGTGAGACGTCTATAGTAACTCGGTTCCCCTTCTTTTATATACACACAACCAAACTTATATGGAATCACCTAATATTTTGTATTATGTATGGAATATATGAAAGTTATTAATTTAGAAATAAAGTTCATTCTTTTTCCAATATTTTAATAAAAAAATCTTCACATAAGGATTAAAGAATTAATTATAATTTACAAATTAAACCTAATGGTTTCTTTTTTGGTTCCTGAAAATTAATTAGATTTGAATTAACTAGTGAAAAACAAGAAAAAAATAAGAAATTATTAATTTTAATAATCCTCTAGCCCTTATGCAATCTTCAATTCGCGCTGGAATGCTTCTGATTAAATTGTAACATTTTATTGATCGCGGTATGTTTTCCCATTCTCCCAACGCTGCTTCAATGAGCTGTGCGATATTTCCTGGAGAGTTCCGACAAGCTCTAACTCTTCTTTTAAGCTGGTCCAACAAGTTTTCAATTGGATTTAAGTCCGGTGAACATGCAGGCCAGTTCAAAATGGTGACACCTTCCGTTTCAAGAAATTCTCGAGCCACTCTGCTAGTATGAGGAGGTGCATTATCTTGCATGAAGATAAAATTATCCCCAACTGCACCTCGCCAAAGCCTAACTACCGGTTCTAACACCAAATCAACATACCGTCGTCCGGTTAAAGTTTGTTGGAGAGGCAGCAAAGGAGTTTTTGTTCCTCTTATAAAACCTCCCCACAACACTACTGTTCCTCCTTTATATTTTGGGATAGATCTGGCAGTCTGGAGTCTAGCTTGTCTTCCTGGAGCTCTGAGATCCCGAATTCGGCGATCATCTTATCCAAGGCCAATTCTGGTCTCATCTGAGAAAATAACATTTTTCCAATTTTCAATTGTCCAGTTTTGGTGTTGACGGTACCAATTCAGCCGGTCAGTTTTGTTTTGCCTGGACAACTCTGGAACCCGTATCTGTCTCCTGCTGTACAACCCCTCGAGCACGAAGTCTTCTTCGTATAGTTTCAACTGAAATATTTACACCTATAGCTTCTAGAACTTGTCGTTTCAGCTCTGAATGAGAAACATTTGGATTTCTTCTAGCAATTTGGCACACAAAGCGGTCCTGTTGTTCAGTTGTAACTCTTTGATGACTTTGCCTAGGCCTATTTTTGAGAGTTCCAAGTTCCAAATACCTTAAATAACGTTTTTGATACAACACCCTGGGTAACGCCTACTACCTTTGATATGTCCAATGAGAGCAACAATTTTCCCCTCTGCATATCTGTTAGTCCAACATAAGGCATTATTATAATCTTTGGACCGAAATAAAATTACAGGAGTAACGTGATTTTATCACTGAAAACAAAATTTGTGAGATTATAATTAATGTGCAGTAATTTATTTTTTGTTATCATGCTCATTAACAGCAAAAAACGTTAACTTCGACTATCATACCTAGTGTTTTCCCTACGAAATATTTTAGTCACAAATACTGAGTGATTCCATAATAAGTTTGGTTGTGTGTATATCAACATATAACATATAACTTGGTGTTAGTTGCCTTGACAACATACTCAAAAGTCAGACATGTGGAAATAAATAAAGTTTATTAATTTTTTGTGGGGCATTAAAGCGTCTGACAAAAGTTTTGGTCCATGGAAAATGTCTGACACTTATGATACTACTCTAGAATATTATTTCACTAAACATATATAAAAAACAGACATACAAATTGAGGTAAAGTAACCCTAATTTTCAGTTACCTTTCTCACCTGATATTTTCCCATGTGCCCTTAGGCTAGCTCTACAAACACAAAGGTATCCAAAGCACACGAGATGCTACTGAGAACCTAACATTTCATCTATTTGAAAATAAGTTATATCTTATCGCTCTGGGATCTCTCTATTAAATTTTGTCAGTTTAAATATAATATATCAGTTCAATACATCAAATTATTCTATGATAGAATTTAATCCAGAATAATAGTACTAATCGAAGAAACTAATAGTGATGAAATCATAATAATAGAGATAATTAATGGAGGTTGTCATCATACGAAATGGTTTCTATAAAGAGAGTCACAGTTTTTGAACTATTACAGGAAGCTACAAAAGATTTGACAGTGAGAAAAAAAATTCAATGCGTTTGAAGAAAGAAAGAACTGAGGCTTTGATCATTGAGCAGACTAGATGAATCTAACCTGCTATACCGACAACACATTTGGAGTATAGGTAATCCTCTATTCTCGAAAACCAAACAAGGTGGTGACAACAAATTATATGACTGCAAATGGAATACATCTAATGTTTTAGGGGAAGAAATTTGACCAGTAAGCTTATTTAAAAATTTGATGGAAACACGAGGTACTTCCATAACATTAAACAAAAATTCTAAAGGTCGGTATAAAATTGTGCCGATTGGGATAATGAGATTTCCAAATTAACTTAATGCTTAGCACAACTCATTGGTATAGAAAAAGAACAAATTTCAACATCTACCACAGAAACGATTAACTGTGACACCCGTAGCGACATTAGTATTCCTCGTGTGAATTTCAATAACTGCATGTTTAATAATTGTATACTCAAATGAAAACGTATTTATTTCAAGTATTTCATAAATATCTTATACATTGGATTGTCCTACTGAATAGCACTCGATGTTTGTATTGATACAGGGTAAATTTGTATTGTTTAAATTTGGTTCTGTTCACTTTTGAAATTTGACTCGAAAAATTGTAACAGATTTTTTAAATGATCTCATAAGATTAACCCCGTAAATAGTCACATGAAGATTATTATTTGTAGTTGTGTGTAAGAAAAACCAGAATGAAATTAGTATCCCTTAAATTAAGCTCACTGTGTGCTGCTCGCTCACAACCTTATTTCTGAAACTAAATTATTTCAGTTGCAGCTGATACAGCCATAAAATGAATCGTGAGACCGCAGTCTTTGGGGTATTTTAGACATGGGAGGTAATTGCTACTGTTGGAACAGAATATACATACACTTTATGGTATTATCCGATATATGATTTCTACCAGTTGTGGTCTGAAATTTTCTGTTTCAGTTTATAGAGGAAATATTATTAATATTATTAATAATATTCTCAGAAGATTGAATAATAAGAGGCCTGTCGAACAAGGTACAAAGAGCTAGGAAAAGAGGAAGACCGGAGCAAACATGGAATGGGGTATTAGAAGAAATATTGAAGAAACGACAGCCAATTGTTCTACAGAGAGTGAAATATATTTTAAACAAGACAGACATTAACATATACCCCACACTATTGAATGGTAACATGGATTCCGATTATATATTAATAATAGTCTCTGTCATCCCAAGAAAAACGATCAGATAGCTATTTTTAGAGTAATCTATAGTTTTTTTATTCTACTGAACTTCAATAACAACATAACCTAATTTTACTTACGAGTTCAGAATGATGGCTATTATTCACGTGGATGAAGTTTCCAAAACGAGCGAGCGCAGCGAGTGAGTTTTGGAATCATCCAAGTGAATAATAGCCATTCTACACAAGTGAAAGACTATACTTTCTCCACGACTAAAAAAAAACTTCCAGTGAGGATCGAACCTCGATCGTCCGCGCCATAGTCAACCACCACTAGGCTATAGAGCATATTTATAAAAATGTAAAGAGTAAATGTATATACGTAACTCATATTTTTAATTGGAACCCTTACATTTATAAATGAAATTAATCCCGGGAGGCGTACATATTCACTATCGCTACTGTTGTCCATTTTTTTCTCTTATAATATGTAAAATTATGATTTTATAATTATTTTGACGTTTCAAACGACGCGCTGTCAGAAGCGATTTGCGTTCTTAGGTATTTGACGTTTTGAAGAGATCATTTGATTTATTCATTTTAATTCATTTTAGCGTGAATTCTTATAATAATAGATTGGCTAACGATAGTGAATTCTTTTTATTATTCACTGGTGTGACTAATTTATATCATTATGCAGCTAAATATGTAAATAGTAGTTTACCTAACTAGTGCGGAAAGCGTCGTTCGGCCAGCAATCGCGTGCGGAAAAGTCACTTTACGCACATGTTAGGTACACTATTTTTTCTTCTATGGATAAATTATCTCTTAGAAAAAGCTGCGACGGTAAAATTGGTTTTGATAACGTAGAGTATTGACTGACGATTATTTTTTTATTTGTTGCTATGTTGATTCAAAGTGACAGATGAGAAATGTCAGATATTTATTATTATTTGACAATCATTTGATGAGGCTTATACCAGCCATTAAAAAATTATTGAAGCGTACGCGTTCCTCTTTATTGAAAATTATAGCAGAATTCTAATAAATTTCTTAATTTTTCAGTCATTTGGTAAACTTGGATATACAAAATACATATTTTGAATATTCAAATGTCAGTATATTCCTCAAATGTCAATAAATTTACTTTCCGCACTAGTGCGGAAAAGTGACTCTTTCCGCACGCTTTTTAGTGCGGAAAAGATTCACTTTCCGCACGTTAGTAGAAAAAATAATTTGTGCGTTATTATTCGTGGAGAAAATATATTATGTCATTATAATATTTATTAACATGGGATAAATCAATAACGTCTGTATAAACTGGACCGCTAATAGAAGTGTCCAGTCCTGAGGGATTTCAAATAGCAGCTAAATTACCATTTACCTTAACTGTGTTTTTAATGTTAATAGTTTGTATTATTCGAAATGGTAGTATCTACTTCTAATTTTCCTTTTCGCAATTTGTCAGCTAGAATTACCATTTACCATAACAACTGTGTTTTTGATGGTAATAGTTTGTATTATTCGAAATGGTAGTATCTACTTATAATTTTTCTTCTCGCAATTTGTAATTGTATTTACTTAATTTGTATGGAGTATTATTAAAATATTTTTGGAATTTTCAGATCTGGAAATAGTCATTAAAATGTATGTAAAATCGCTAGAAAATTCAAGTTAATTGTCATAGAAAAACATCTATGCAATTTTATAGTTGTTCACCTCCAAAAGTACACTTTTTTCAAATAGTTCACAATAATTTCAGCAAAATGTTTATCGTTTTTCATAAAAAAACTATTTCAATCTCTCATACAATATAAAGTATTTCATTTTACCTCTCGGCTTTTACTATTTGTGAATTGTTGGCGGAATAATAACAGCGATTGTCTTGCAAAATTCAGAAGAAAATTGTTGTACAAATCGTCAGAAACAATGTTAAACACTTATAACTGTCACATTTTCTATTACTGAATTACTCAATGCATTAAAGCTTAAAGCGTGTGAAATTTTCTTTAAAGAGCGAATTGATCAAACATACGAATGAAATAACCAGCTCTTGCTGAATCAATCGATCAGGTGGAGTGGTAACGATCCCAACTAGCATTCGGCAGAACTGGAATTCTAATCCCAGGCTCGCTGTTCCATTTACTCCTAACCTCTAAATTTAAAAAAATCCTTTCATCTGGCTAAAAAAACTGTGGCAAGCATATACCGGCCCGTTCCCCTTTAGAGGGGAGAATGAATTACTCTCCTTCCTCTACACCTGATTTATATCCGACAAACTTTTGGATTTAAGACTTTGAAAACTGAAGAAATTTCAAAAAGAACTAGACGATTGACGGATTCCGAGCAGAAATTCGAGTTGTAGAAATTTTCTAGATATGCAGTCAGCAAGAAGGCTTGATGAAGCATGGATAGTGAGTAGAAGACCTGCAAAAGCATTATCTCCTACCAGGGAACATAGAACCACCAGTTTGCGTTCTGCTACAGCTCATTCAAACTGGACTATTAATGACTGGAAGCATGTACTTACTTGTAATTTTTACAATTTCAAAAGTTTTAATTCATCAAATCGCCTTTTGACATAATACCAATGTTTAACACTCTCTGACGATTTGTCAAAATAAATGAAAAAAACTCACTTACCTCGTAGGGCTCACCGAATTTCGGACCTGCTTGTGCTAAGTACAAGGTAGATGCAGAATCAAACACTAATTCTATGGGGTTTCTTTGGACTAGAACCGTTTCCGTTTCGTTACAATTATAAAATAATGTGACATTTTCAATAGTGACGCGAAAGGCGAATCGCAACCATTTGTTGTAGGATTTTGGCACTGTGAAATTGGCTATGCTGTGTGAGCTGATTTGACTGAAGTCGGTGTAGTAGAGACTGACTATAGATGTTATTGGTCCATCGGGGACTATTCTGACGCCTAATTCTACCACCTGGAAAAAATACGTTGCTCATCGTAAATAAAATGAAGTATTTATTTGAAAAGTATCATTAGCCTGAATAGTATATTATTCACCAAGGTCACAGATTATAAAGAGAACAGATACGAAAGCTTGACAGAGAGCAGTAAAAAGAGAGAGAGAGATGGGTGGACATACCTATTTAAATGCCCATCGTCTTATGTCGACTCCGTTCGGGCTGCTTCGCGAAATTTGTCAACAGTGTTGTTAATTTGCATAATATTTCCTTCAATTCACGATCATAGGTCAAATATTTTATAAACATTTTTTCAAGTGTGATAGTTATACAGATACAAATATTCGATAATTACTTGTTTTAAATCCATTGTATTAACATTAAAAGAATTATACAATTGAAAAGATTATAATGCATAAAAGTTATACCATAAATATATACTTTTTTCACAAGCCACATCCTTGGCAACCATGCACAATAACGGTGACGGCTAACCTAACCTAACATAATCAAAACGTCAAAACATGCTCAAAATCACTTGTAATCTGTTCTCAAAATTCATAACGCCATTTTTGTTTGCTTCATTGTTTGAAGGTGTTCAATCAGCGATATTAATTGTGTTATTTGACTAATCGATTGTGCGTTGTGGTAATTACAACTATAAAAATATAGTGGGTATTCTTATAAAATGGATAAACATCACGGCGCAGTGTATTGTTCATAAAGAGACTGTCCAAATACATTTTATTCGGAAAGGAAAATAAAGTTCTTTCGATTTCCAAGGTCATTGACGACGGAGCTGAAAATCGTTTGATGTTTTACCGGGATTCGTATCTGTTCTCTTTATAATCTGTGCCAAGGTGGTGGAGACTATTATTATTGTCCGAGTGAACTAAGGTACGAGGTTTATAAAAAATGCCTTCACCACCATGGTGTATATACAATTTTTTCCACTACTAGCCAAATTTGAGACAAAAATTAAAAATAATTCACAAACGCATCACGAGAAGCGTTCACCACAGAGTATACCATCTAACAAGAAACGAAATTTTTGTCGGTTCCTTTGAAGTCGGACTTACAAGATATTGAGCGGAAATACGTCAAGGCATTGTAACATAAACTACCTGATACACTGAGAAAAGTTACACGATTATTGATTCGAAGTAAAACTATAACTACACTAAGATGAAGATGAGCACCACTCCCAATTAGGACTATGGAATATTTTTTTCAACTACCAACATGAGAACACCTTTTATTATTCATCTCATGTGTCTAATGATAAGTAGCTCAATTTTAGCCTAACACTATCAAGAAACGCGTTTTATTAACAACATTTCCAATATAAGCGAAAAAAACGCGCTATCCCAATAAAATCCGTTCCTGGAACGTGCACTTCACTGGATTCCATTTCTAGTAGACTATCATATCGTTGGAATGTCATAAAATGAAATATTTCATTTCACATTTTGCCAGAGATATGATCTACTATGGATGGACCTTAATAAAAATTTGATAACAAAATTTTGCAGTCTTAAACTTCAAAATATTTTTTGATTGTCTAGTTGTCAAATTTTTTCTGTTGTGTCAGTTAGGGATAAAATTTAATTTCTGTAGCTGGAACGCTACCAAAACGTTGAAATAAAGAATTTAAAAATATTGCGGTTTAATTTCCCAAGAAATTGAAAAAAGAACAAAAAAAAGAGAAAAAAAAAAGAATGAATACACTATGAACTAAGGGGAATCAACGGAAATGACGACTTGATATTGACAGATAAACTAATTAATTCACGCATGTGCACACAATTTTGCTATCAGAAAAACTACTTTCTTTCGCCTATTGTTAGATGGTGTACTCTGTGCGTTTACCCCGTCGTCTGACTGACAAGTACACTCGGTTGATAATAAATACATCAATCAGCCACAGTCTAAACATCAGTTATCATTAAACCGAGTTTAAGTGTTTGATACAACTCGCCCTAATAGAGAAATTAAACTTCTCTGTTGGCTAGAAGAAGCAATAACTGTAACCTTCACAGCTAGTAGTGAAAAAACTATATTTATAATATTATTCCTTTCAGTGAAAACAAATAATAAACTCACCGTATCGTAAGGATTAACTACTGCAAATATAAAAGCTCCGCGTCTACTCTTCGGCTTGGCACTTATTAAAATAGAAAATTCTGAGCTTAATTTCTCCGGTAGTATTTGCCTGTGGGCTATTTTCACGTCTGATCCAGCTCGAAATCCGAATGCAGGGAATCCGTCATGACCATCGTCTTCGATGTATTGAGTCTTCGAGTCTGGAAACGGTATTGAGATCGCACCAAGTAAATCGTATTCGCTGTAAACTGAAACAATTAGAAAATCAATTAAAATAAATTAAACTGGTTACCGAAACTGTATTAATATCAATTGCTATCCATATAAGCGTCCAATGGCTGTTGAGTATTTGGTTCTTAAAAGTTGACAGTATGATTAGAATGGCTTCAATCCAATTTTTCCATAATATAAGATCATCCTTCACAACCCACCCACAAAGTTCAAGAAAAACTTCAAGAACGGCACTTGTAGGTACACAGAGAGAATATGGTAGGATAATTATAAACTTTTGTGAACCCGAAGAGTTATCTAAAACTCATTAGTATTAACATACTAACAACTGAAACTGAAACCATTATAACAGTTAACATCAAATTTATGTACGCCAATAATCTCAAAATCACCTTTTACCTTGTACAGTTTCCCCTTCTTGTTTTAGAAATAGAATATCCGTAATATTTACCTTAGTTAACATATTCTGGATGTATCCGTAATATGCAAATAAGTTTCAAACGGTTTGAACAATAAACAGCGGGTAATTTTCAGTAGAATTTGTAATGACTAAACTTAATATCACATCCCTTTGAACAATTCAGCTAGAACTGCATGGTGCATTGTAGTAGAAAATGGAGGTTTATAAGAATCATTTTTATTGCCATTCCATTCATTGTTGAAATAATTTTTGCCTAAATTGAAAATTATCTTGGATTTGCTTGAATTTTAGTGCGATTTGAGTTGATTAAAGTCATCTCTAGCAATCTTTGTGTGTAAGTAAGTACAGAAAGAATATATTTCAATCAATATTTAATCAAGTTTGTGCCCGGTGTCCTATTAGGACCCTTCTTAGTGAGGAGCAAAATCTGTCTTGGTCTTGGATTAAACTTGGTTGAGAAATAGACTATGAGCCAATGGGGAAAAAAGTGTCGCTATTTGAAACAGCAGCAAACCCATTCAAAACGATAGTTTATCATGCTACCATCGGTTCCAACACTATGGCGTACATTTTCTCTTGTGCAGAAAAGCGCAGTGGAAAACTGAACATTTTATTTCTCACCTCTTGAAACCGTGATATGAAAATGTATGCCGTTTGTTACATTTGATAGTAGAATCATAGGTGATCGGTCCAGACTCTATGGCGTTAAGAAATAATCGTTCGGAAAATCTAGGAAAATTTTTAAAAACTCTTATTTTCTACCCTCTGAAACCGTGATATGAAACTGTACGCCGTTTGTTACATTGGAACCTATTGCACTAGATGCCGTACAGTTTCAGATGACCTGTAGGAAAATATCAGAAAAGAAACAATTTCCCACGGCTTTCCACACAACTTTTTTTGTACGGCACTTTTGTCAAATCTTTATTTATATGTTGTATAATCTACAGAAACCAATACCGTACAGTTTGAAATCACCTTTTTAGGGGGTGGAAAATTGGAGTTTTTAAAAATTTTCCTAGATTTTCCGAACGGTTATTTTTTAACGTCATAGAGTCTGGACCGATCTCCTATGATTCTACTATCAAATGTAACAAACGGCGTACAGTTTCATATCACGGTTTCAGGGGGTGAAAAATAAAATGTTCAGTTTTCCACTGCGCTTTTCTGCACAAGAGAAAATGTACGCCATAGTGCTGGAATAGATGGTGGCATGATAAACTATCGTTCTGAATGGGTTTGCTGCTGTTTCAAATCGCGACACTTTTTCCCCATGGGCTCATAGTCTATATACACATCTTAATAAATTTATCATTAGGTATCACAAAATGTCAACATGGCTTTCTCCACGATAGGTCAACGGAACGTGCTGCTATAGTTCGGCAAGTTTATCTGAAGCTACGAGGCATCGGTAAGAGGCGAGGAAACATGGCGCATATCTGTCATAAACGTACAAATGGTGTACGGTACCTATTTTACCGACAATACCAACGCCACTGGATAAATAAATATCAGTCAATTGACGAAGAACACACGCACGCGCTTGCCAATAAGAAGTCTTTGGATAAAAATCACCAATTATGTAATTTGGGGGGTGTGGTAATTATGGTTTTCGTACAACGCTGCCAGAGCTTGAAGAAGCCCATGATAAATTTGGAAAAGTGCTCACCTTTTAATATTCATAAATTGGAAAAATCATGTTAATAGAAAAAATCCAATGAAACAAACACATTAAATAATTAACATTTAACCAAATGGTTAATAATTCTTAATATTGTCAATAATACAAAGTCCCTTTTCTAATTATTATCACTACATACTCAGCATATTAGCTTTTTTATAGTTAAACGTGGCAATATCGAATGTTTTCGACTGCATTCCTTTCACGGCTTCAGATAAACTTGCCAAAGTATACAGGCTTTTTTAATTATATTTATAATCAATTGAATGAAAAGAAATTTGTGGTACCAATAACTGTATCTGTATTATCTGTTCTCCTTGTCATCAGAAAAGAGATTTGAGCACTATTCTTTTCCAATGTTCATCATTTCAAAGAGCATGTTCACGAGCAAATTTCAGTATACGGTAAAGGCTGTACACTGGTTGTACACTGATCAATGAGTGAGTGATTGTATCAGTAAGAAATTTGAAAGAACTTCAAATTAATATGAACATCAATTGACGAAAGATAATTTTTCTGATATGATAAGTTATTTATTCCACTACTATCTGTGAAGTTGACAATTATTGCTTTTTCTAGCCAACTCAGAAGTTTGATTTCTTATTGGCGGTTAATAGTTTCTTTTTCTATTATTATCCTAGGTCAGTAAAGTACAAATTCAAATCTTTTGAGACTTCGGGGATAGTAGTTCAACAAAAACTTAACATAATTTTGTATATTCAGGGGATTGTCTTGAACATATTTGCTGCGTGAAATTACCTATCGAAATAAAATTATTTAAATAAAAATGCCTTTAGTTTGAAATTCGCGCTCAACCAAAAATGACTGATGACATAACGAGTACGTTCCTAATATATCGAAAACTGACAGTGTACTTGTAAGTCAGACGACGGGATATAATTTTGGTGCTCAGTCATTAATAATAGTCTTCAGCACCTTGGAGTATAATATACTATTTTTTTTTTTAATATGTATGGTTTAAACTGTATAATAAAACATTTTTGCGACTTGATGTAAAATTGCAATATAAAATGATGTCCTGCTAATTCCCATTTCAAAACGTATGAAAAAAAGGTGGTCGGGAAACGTAAAAGAGGTCAGTATATAAAGGTTCTAGATGGAAAGTTCGTCGAGGCCGAATTACAACAAATTGTTTTCTGTATTTTAATCACGAGATCTAGAGCAACTATTATATACAAACGTGGTCCACAGAAAATTAATATATGGAGGTCTCTCTATTGTTCGCAAAAATGGTGAATTTAGAGTTGAGTCAAATTTTTTGTACAATTTTCACGTCAGCTTCAGCAGGTTCAACTATTTAAATTATGGAATTTCATACCCACAGGATTTTTTTTAAACCTCGATTCAGATCAAAGTCATATACAGGGTGATTCATTAGGAGTGGCGACTAGCTGTATACCATAGAATTTGGGGAAATATTCTCATGACCAAAGCAGCTCCAAAGAAATATCTTGGTTTTTGAAATATTTCACGAAATAAAATCACCTTATTTTTGAATGAAAAAAAAAACGGCGTTGCAGCAGAAATTTCTTCCACATTAAATTTATCAAAAAGAAAAAACCATTAACAGGACAGAGTGGGTAAAGGAACAGTAGATAAGGAATATTGTTGAGTTGATATTTGGTGGAACTTTGAAGGATCAAAAATGAGTGAAATTGGTTTGCGTGGACGAAATACCTTGAAAATTACTTGAAGCGATGGGAGAATTAGGGCGTATTAAATTATTCAAATTCATTAAAAGGATTTACGAAGAGAAATGTAGCGAAATTAAATATATTCACAACAATTAGCCAATAGTTAATTGAAAAAGTTTGATAAACTCATTTTTCAGATTCTCATACTATTTCAAATAGATCAACTATGACAGAAATCACGTGCATCGGGATCTATATCTATCTTGTGCGAGCTACAAGTTGAAACCATGTTCAACCATTCAATAATGCTGCTTTCACCATTTCCAAATCAAACTTCATATCGACTAAAATCAAAAAACTCGTCGACAAAATCTTGATTGACAGACAGTTTAATACGAGTCCACAATATTCAACCAACAATTTGTCGGTTAACCAGCAAAACTTGTTAGAGTTCGAAACTAATATTTACAGAGAAAATTGCAATTGCAAATCACTGATTAGCGATTGACATATGCGTTTACTTAACATTAATAATGTTTTCGGATGTTGAGTGATAAACTTTTGTATTCAAATATGCTGCAATGTTAATTTTGTTTATAAAGACGAGGCATGAATTCGAGTAACTGCATGTACCTAAATGAGAGATGAACTTTTAGCTAGGTACATAAATATAATGCAAATAATACATAGAATGTTGGCAAGTTTGTTTTAAATTATTAATAAATAAAGTTTATCATCAATTACTTCACATAAATATTTATTATTCACTTTGAACTGCCAATGATGCTCCAATTCCACGATATATTATGACATCGTAGATCTTCTTAGATCAACATTTTATAGATATGATTTGAAAAAAAGTTGAAAAATTTTCATTCTCCAATATTTTATGTGTCTCAACTATGAATTGGGATTTTTTATTCCTTATCAGTATGACATTTTTTTATTGCAAATACGTCAAAAGAAATTTATTTTATAGAATACCTATTTTAATATTCAGATTTCAAGTTTTTTTTTCCATGTAATAATCGTATTTCTACGAAATATTTCCAAAAGTCATATTTTCTTTTCATATCTACTTTTCGGGCAGACAGAGACTGTAACGTTATATTTGGCCACTATCATTAGAATATTTAAATATCTACCGGACGGCGAGTAGTCAGTCCTTTTTTCTTACCAACATGTGATTCTCGTCGAGAACCTGTAGCACCGATCACCGCTGAAAGGCAAAATTTTTACATTTAATGTGCGACGGATAATCTCCGTCGGCGAGGATCAGTATACACTGATATTGGTCAAATATTTCAATTCTTCTCTCCTATAGAGAGAGAAATTAAGAACACACTACGAATATGTAAATTCTTTCTCGAAACGGAGCATGTGAACAGAAAAGGATATGCAACGTATGTCCATTGCTCATCGCATGGTTCAATTTGATAGCGAGTACTGCGAGTAGTAAGAATAAGCTTTCTTTCTCCTGTGAACCATGAACCGATAAGGTTAATTTTAATTTCTTGTGAGAGGTTCACCTCAAACTTTTTTTTCTAAAGTGCATTCAATGTGAATGGTAAGTTGCATTTACGTATATGCTTTTCATTTCTGATTCTTGATTTTATATTTTTTCCTCCCAGTTATAAGCGCCAGATACACACATACAGCGATATTGTTTTTTTATCTTGTTCTTTGGTATAGTTTTTCTAGTTTTTCTTATACAGTTGATAAAAGATTCACATGTATATAGAAATGTGACCGTCACGAGAAGAAGATGCTACATAGACACTTTTTTTATATAAATTCTAATGTAACATGTGTCTCTTGTTCTTTTTACTTGTGTAATTACGTTCACAACATTTTATAAATAATAAACAATATCAAATTCCTATTATTTTATTGCTATTAGTTATTTTGTTTAAATTAAAAGTTTTTTCAAAAGTAACATTTTCGTGTGTCTAACATTTCTATATAGTTAAAGTCTTTAAAATATGTATATTAAATTAATTAATTTATTCAATCTAATTACCAACCTAGAATATAATATTTCCGGATTACATTTTTCATTAAATTTTTTTATCGCCTTCTGTGATTAAAATAAGTAATAAAATAAAATTGTGTTTTTATGTTATTTAGATATTGTTTTTTTTGATTTCTTTGATGAATTGATTTTCTTAATAATATAATATCGTAACATATCACATTTCTTCATTGCTTCTTTTGTTTTTTTTTTAAATAGTAAAATACAGGATATTTTTTTTATGAACCACGTTCTAAAATGATTTTTTTTGTAACCAATTGTAAACCGAACTACTGCAGATATCCTGAATTTTACATAAAAAAATGTAACTATTGCTGATACACTGTATCTTTCCTAGCACTTTGTACCTGCCACTTTGTACAATGAATTATAGTTCTAAATTAAACGGGGTTGGGATATTTTCACGATACAACCAACCACTCTGGTTTGTAATTAGAACGGACAATATCACTTGTAGCCCGGTTTCGGTGTATTTGCGCCTCATCAGTAAAAGGTAGATACTTTAGTGGAAACACGCTGACAATTGTAACAGAAAATTGTAATTGAGCACTTGGTAATTGTTAATTTTATGTTGAACACAGATAATTAGCTTCAACTGAAAGGCTTGATATGATATACTTTCGATTGATGTTGGAAATCGAATAAAAATGTTCCACTTGGTATTTATTTTTCCTTTTAAAGAAGCTTTAAATTAAAAAGGGTACATTTCCAAGTTAAATATTCGTGTTTTTCAGTTAATTAACTCTCAATCCAACCGAAACAGCGTGAAATTTTGAAATTCATTAATAATAAAAAGTAAGAACCTTTTTCCAGAGAGAAAACTCATTTAGATTTAAAATAAATGAGCGTAAAGGATCATCATGAAATCTGAGTGTTTAAATTAAATCGAAATATTGTGCTTCCATGAAAATTCATTGTTTGAATCGAACTTGGTTTTTTGTGTAAAGTTACCAAAAAAAAACTACAAAATTTTCGGTAGTTCGATATACCCAATCCACTCCAACAAACCTCGATCACATCTGTTACCAATAGTTTCTGACAGACGTGCATTCACAGTTATTCTATAGTAGCACTTTCAGGTCAGAAAATTCGTTACAAACTTCAATTTGTTTTTTCAGCACAGTCGTATTTTAATTCAATTTCGTTACATGCAGGCTACACTTTCAAAAATTGGAGGAAATTGAAATTATCGATTTGTATAACTGTAAAATGGATGAAGAAGAATCGCCTGTCTGTCGTTGCTGCCAGAAATATCAAGGGAAGAGGTATCAATACTTCAAGAAACAAAGAGTGCTACTGCAGATTCAGAAACCGTACTTTTGGCGTACTTTCAAGAAAAATCTGCAGTATTAAAGTCTCCATCAAGCTTATGGTGTGAATTCATTCATTTATTCATACGTTTGGGTTGTGCTCAACAGCCCAGGCACTTGAACTGAATCTTTGTACCAGTACCCATGTTATCTACCCACTTCCATTTCAGAAGCTTCGTGTCTTCTATATAGGCCACCAGTTTATCTGGAGGGATCTTCAGTAGTTGTGATGTTTGTATTATTTCCACTCCAAAGTGCATCCGTCTGAGTCCTTGTAAGTTCTCATAGAATTAGAGTTTATGAGGAAGTGTTTCATCGTAGAGTTCACATTTTCCATTCATAGGTTCACATTTTCCATTCATAGGTTCACATTTTCCATTCTAGGTTCACTATTTTTGCCCATCCTGTGCAGATGCTTCCTCAGGGTACAGTGTCCAGTCACCAGGTCGGTAGCTGTCTTCAAATTTCTCTTACCCATTTTCAACAACCTGGACGAGAATTCCTTGTCTACCTTATTCAGTAAACTCTTGGTATGGAGGTGTCCTTGTGTCAGTATAGTGTGAATATTCCATACTGAAATCCACCATTTCCATGGAGGAAAACATAGATATTTTTCAAGACCGACCAGAAAATATACACATTCTGAACCATTTTTCGTCCAGAAAATAACGTTTCGCCGATCAAGACTATGCGCAAAGCTCAACATTCCAGGATAGTGGGCAGTTGCTAAGCAATTAGAAAATAACAGTGCGGTGATGTTACAAATGGATTATTACAATAAAATGAATCAAAGAAGGGTTTTAATTTTTTTTATCTAATTCCGCTATCAAATGTGACACTTTAAGTCACTCCTTGACGTTAGGTAACGTCACATTTTTCCTAACCTTCATATTATATCAGTTATGAAAAGTAGTTATGTAAAAACTTTACGTAACTGTTTCAGCTTCAACATAGAGATACCACATGAGTTTCAAGGAATAATTTATCAATTAGTAGCTGTCAAAACTGACATTTATTTCATTATTCAAACTGACAATTACCCCATTATTTTAATTCAATAGTATTTTAAGATTTATAAACATTGGAAACAACATTATTAAGGACACAGCTGTTCAATTGAGTTCAATTGAGTAAGTCAATTTTCTGGGTGAATACTACATAGTAACAATACTTCTAACACCATTTGAATCCACTTCAATATCATCATTGTAATTGAAGATTTTATTAAATATTGTAAAAGCGCGGAATTAGATAAAACGTTGTACATAAACACGTTATGAAGAGAGCGACATTGTTCAACTCGCGTAATTTGCAGAACTCGCTAGCGCTCGTTTTGGCAAATATTACGCTTATTAAACAATATCGCTCTTTTCATAACTAGTTACGTGAATAACTATTATCTAATTCCGCTATCAAATGTGACACTTAAGTCACGCCTTGACGTTAGATTACGTCACATTTTCCATAACCTTCATCAGTTATGAAAAGAAGTTATGTAAAAACTTTACGTAACTGTTTAGGTTTCAACATAGAGATACTACATGAGTTTCAAATAATAATTTATTAATTAGGTAGGTACTGTCAAAACTGACAATTATTTCATTATTTAAACTAACAATTACCCCATTATTTTAATTCAATAGTATTTTAGAATTTATAGACATTGGAAACAACATTATTACGGACACAGCTATTCAATTGAGTAAGTCAATTTTCTGGGTGAATACTACATAGTAACAATACTTCTAACACCATTTGAATCCACTTTGATATTACCATTGTAATTGAAGATTTTATTAAATATTGTAAAAGCGCGGAATTAGATAAAACGTTGTACATAAACACGTTATGAAGAGAGCGACATTGTTCAACTCGCGTAATTTGCAGAACTCGCTAGCGCTCGTTTTGGCAAATATTACGCTTGTTGAACAATATCGCTCTTTTCATAACTAGTTCCGTGAATAACTAATATTGATAAAGTGGTTATAAAAGAAATAAAAGAAAGGCAGGGGTGTTGAATATTTTATTAGCCACTCCTACTTTATTATTAAGTGATTCGTCAATTTATTCGATCGGAGAAAAATCATTTCACTTTTGTCATAACAAAGTAATTTCCATGGTTACCACTTCTATATTTCAATAGGAACATAGAGAAACCTATCTAAACTTACTGTAATTATCACAGTCGTTTGGGAATATTATGCTTTTCCCACTAATTGTACAATATAGGTACTATTGCCGGTCCCTGACGTCCATTTTTTTTTCATTTTTCCAATCGCTCTTTTATAATACAATCTACCTTGATTTCGTTACTATGGTAACGTTTAGATATATTATTGTCGAGTGATGACAGTTCGTTGATTTTTTTATTTGTCACTTATGTCAAACTTATTATTTTATCTGGTTTTAGTTTTGTTAATCACTTTGTTATAAAAGGTTAAATAAAGAATTGAATGGGTATCGAAGTGTCCGTCTTAAAAAAAATATTGTACGTCACGCAACCGAAAATTTGAGTTTTTCAGGTCTCACCAAGCTTCCAGGACTCGCCTACGGCTCTCCCTGGAATCTGCTTGTCCTGAAAAACACTATTTTCCGGTCTTGTAACGTAAATTACTATTCCAAGTAGCCCCATTGTTCTTTACGTTAAGCAGTGTCAAAATGCGTTGTGTACAATATATGGGGGAGAAAAATAATATTTGCTGTAGATCACTTCGTATAGATATAGTTTAAATTAGCTTAGGAAGAAAATATTGGGATAAAGATAGCATATTTTTAAATTAAAACTAATCAACATTCTCCGTAAATTCAAAAATATATCAACTTCTTCCGGAACTCCATTCATTCACTTATTTCGATTGCGTACAGCTCAGATACTTTGTACCAATTCCCATTATACAGTGATGGGCAAATGTGTGGAACTAAGTAAATATCTCTGGAATTATTAGAGATATCAAAATGAAATTTGGAAAGTGTATACTACAGTAGATTACCTATTTGTTTTTATAGTTTTCAACAATTTTAAACTTCCGGTTTCACCGGAAGTAATGTCGATTTTGAAATTTGCAATGGAACACCCTGTATATTATTTTAATTTCTAATTAAACATTTTATTACGAATACGAAAATATCGGGTCCGATATTTTTCATTTCAATACCTACCGAGATATTAACAGAAAAGTAACTTAGGAAAGGAAAAATCTAATAAACGTTAAAGAAATAATCATAATTATTAAATGAAACTAAGTGATTTTCAAAACATTAAAACTTAACTAAACTAAAATGAATGTATGAGATGTTCAAACTGAGCACCGTTTACTTCTTGACAATAGGTCGGCTTGTGAATTCTCTAGTAACATTTTCTCTGGATCTCTTGAGTTATTGTTGCAGCTAATTCTTGCAAATTATTTGGTCTAACAACATAAACCTTAGACTTCAAATAATCCCACAGAAAATAGTCTAGTGGATTAAGGTCGGGACTTCGTGCAGGCCATTCATAAGTACCTCTTCTTCCAATCCATATGTGATGAAATGTCGGTAGGTATTGAAATAAAAAAAATCGAACCAGATATTTTTGTATTCGTAATAAAATGTTTCATCAGAAACTAAAATAATATACAGTGTGTTCCATTGCAAATTTTGAAATCGACATTACTTCCGGTAAAACCGGAAGTTCAAAATTGTCAAAAAATATGAAAACAAATAGGCAATCTACTGTAGTATCCACCCTCCAAATTTCATTTTGATGTCTCTATTAATTCCAGAGATATTTACTTGGTTCCACACATTTGCCCATCACTGTATGTACGAGGTACTACTTCAATTCCAGAAGCTTTGTGTCCACTTTATAGGCCACTAGTTGGATATGGGTAATTTTGGGTAATGCTTTTTACTAATTGAGGCAAAAATGCAGCCCTAGGGTATCTTTAGCCTTGCCTACATTGAACAATTAATTATTAAATATTTATAGCGTGTTTTACATCCCTTTAGGATTTTGTAATTTTCCCATTCAAATTTCATACGATCAGTGACAATTTACATGTCAATTATGTGTCTCCTTTCACGCTTCTAATAATCGAATTAGAAATTGTTTTTACAGATAAACTCGTAAGAAATCA
This sequence comes from Galerucella calmariensis, assembly GCA_910591675.1. Taxonomy (NCBI): domain Eukaryota; kingdom Metazoa; phylum Arthropoda; class Insecta; order Coleoptera; family Chrysomelidae; genus Galerucella; species Galerucella calmariensis. The sequence goes on along the minus strand of CAJUYG010001707.1, from coordinate 19,197 downwards.
TGTAAATTTTTTAGTTTTTTTTCATAAAACTACAATTTGTTATCTATCGATTGCAGTAAATCGATAGCGTTAATGTTCATGAAATGGAACAAGATTGGAAAAAAAAAGTATTATTTTTTATAGTAAATTTTGTAGGGCCGCCATTATGTATTTCCAAAATCTGAAAACACCAACGTTTTTAGATGCCGGATTACTATATTTTAATGTATTAGAAAGTCGTTATTGTTATTCCAATTATGTTTGTCGTTTAAAAAACCATTTTGAAAAAATTATTTCAAATTTTTAAAAATTGAGGGTTGAAATTTTTTTTCAAATATTGCAGCACGTAATCTTATTGGATATAAAATTTCCTACAATTCTACAATTCTTTTGTACAATAAAATCTAAGAAAGTTATGGACGAAAAACTGTTTCATTTCACGTACTCCAAGCTCGAGCGGAATCTTCCCACAAATCTAGGAAAGTAGTCTTTACTACATATACTTTTGTTTGAGAAAGTAAAATCTCTAGTGGAAATCTTTTCCATTTCACGACAACTGTCGATCTAACTTCCCCTTACTATGTGTCTGATGTGTGTTCTTTTGATACATACAAATATGTGTTTGATGATATCATTGTCTATATGTCTTTTTATAGACAATGATGATATCAAGGATGAAGTCTCGTGACATTAGCGTTTCCACTGTTCCAATGTTCAGTTAGTTCTCGTCTAAACTACCAACTAAAGTTTAGTTTAGAATTGTAACGCTTACCTACGTAACAAAGTTTAGCGTCTGGACTGTAACGACTTGTATAAACAATAGTTACATGTCTGTGTAGGTAGGAATACACAAACAAAAGAGAATTTCACTTGCCTGCATTGATATTTATACCAGTGTAACGAACCTGAAGAGATCTAACATCAATGTAATACATAAATCAGGATTTTTCATTTTTAAAAGTTGTGGGAGTATCATTTTTCAATGAAACGGCAAAATTTTTGTTTGTAATGGGACCAACGTGATAATTGAAAAATTGCAGGAAGTTGTTTATACAACTCAATGATGAAGACACAAAACCGCGTTATAAATGAAAAGGGAATTTGTGCAAAAAAATATATTTTTGAGCTTTAATGAAAGGAAATTTTTTTGGAGCGAAAATAATTGGGAAAATCATTTGTTCAGTGACGACCCCTACTCAGTTCCTTCTATGTTAGGAAAGAAAAAATAGATTGAAGAATGCATTCATAACATATATATAATATTAAAGCCCTTCTACCACTCAGTGGTGTAGGGTGTGTTGCAGCTATTCTCCCATCACGAATTTTTATTTTCAGCGTCCTTCGCTACTTTCCAGCTTCTTTCTCTTTTATCCAGTAAACCAGCTATTACCTTATTCCAAGTTTTTTTGGTCTGCGCCCTTTTTTATCTTTTTCAATTTTTGCTTTCCATATTCTCTTTACTGGTCTGCGTTCATCCATACGTTGTAAATGTCCCCATCATTGCAGTTGTCCTTCCTCTATAAATTCCAAGGCTAATTGTATTTCCACGTTTTTTCTTATATCCTCTTTTTCATTCTATTCTCTCTGGTTACACCTCTTACTATTCTTAAATATTCCATTTCTGTCGCCTGTATTTTACTTTTTTGTTGTTCTATTAACACCCATGCTTCGCATCCATAGGTAAGTATTGTTCGATATATTTATTTATTTATAACACAACGGAATACAGCTTAAAATGTTGTGTATATCTTTGTTCCAGTATTTCGTGTGTCTCGCCTACAAAGTTTCGATTATATTAAAAAGACAACTGATTTCATATATGTGTAACACTTTTTTAATATTATTTTGTATGTCGCTCGAGATATCGTTTGAAAAGTAATTTTCATAAATAAGCTTCATAGGTAGCAATTCGACGATCGACAAGTGGAGCGAAATTTCCAAAAAAGGGTCAAGGCACATTTGATTAAATGGGAATTGATCCATTGATTGATTGGTTCGGTACCATCAGTCACAGAAGTTTTAATAGTGCTTTGCTAAAATGTCAGTCCAATATTCACAGTTTTGTAGTTTTTGTACGAGTTTTAATGTTGATAGTGTTTTTTTTTTCGAAAATTCAATCATACTCTTTGTCACAATCGATTTGTCACGCGAAAAACCTTGTTGTACAACTTATTCAGTGGTATGATGGGTCCATTCTTACAGTAATAGTTATGGAACTACCAAATTAGATTAAATTCATAATGCCATGCACCCATCTAAAAGTATATGAGAACTTTTTTAAATCTCCACTCTTCTACGGTATGCAGGGATAGGCATTAGATCATACACTCCAGAGAAAGTGAAAAAAATTTGATTAAATCAACAAGATTCAGAGTCTAGTGGGATGAGCCATAAATACTGGCTGGTATCTCAATTGCCCCGAAAGAATGTCTGGCAAAAACATAACAATCTCCACTGACAGTAGACAATCCCTATTAGCCTTGAACAGACAACGTGTTATATCGGAGCTAGTACTAGAGTGTCACCAAGATTTAGCTACAGATACAGATACAGATACAGATACAGATACAGATACAGATACAG